>KN478486.1:115429-128701 GCA_000787095.1 Periophthalmodon schlosseri
AGAGGAGAAGGAGAGGAGGAGGAGGAAAGAAGTGAGGGAAGAGGAGAGGGGAGGAGGAGATAGGTGAGGAGAGGGGGAGAGGAGAGAGGAGGAGGAGGAGAGAGGGGAGGGGAGGGGGAGAGGAGGGAGGGAGGACGAGAGGGGGTCAACACGTGCAAGTGGGGTTTAAAGCTAAAATGGGACGCACAAGTGGGAACCTGATTACATGTAATGACATAAAGGAAGGTCACTAGTACTAAGCTTGATTAGAGGTCCTATATTAAAGCTGCACTAAGGAACTTTTCTGGTATTGGATCCTCTGCCTGCTTGTGTCTATGGAGATGTTATCGCTTTGCCTGGAATGATTCACAGTGTGGCATTAAACTTACACAAAAAACATATACTTTTAGCGCATTTATTCATCACGAAAATACCTTGAAAAACATGCATTCTTCCTGTGATCTGAGTCGCCTATCCACAGATCTGACCTGTAACATGGCCTGGTAGAGTCACCTGCTTGGCTAGATGTAGATAAGTTTAATGCCATGCTGTGGAACCTTCCGAGGAAAACAATAACATCTCCATGGAGACACACAGGTAAACTCCAGCAGGAACGTTATATCTAGCTTTTCCTCACCGAGCACATAACTGGAGTGTAGGCAATTTATGTAATCATGTTTTTGCTATTTTCACTTTTCACAATTGATACAAGGACCAGAGTATCAGAGCGGCATTTTAGGAGGCATTTGTATTAAAAAAAACATGAAAGCATCGTTCACCAAAGCAGTTTTACAGGCCCAGTTAACAAACATCAGTTCAGATGCCAAACACTGAAACATTTTTATAAATAGAACTCAGAACGCGAGTCACCAACCATTACGAGCAAATATCGGTACCTCCTCTCCACTTTCCCTGCTACATTTCATCTCCCAAACACTGAAAAAGACACTTGTTCTGAATCATCTTTCCCAGTACAAACCTCTAATGAGATTCTGAGCCTGTCTCACCAAAGCAAGTCCAGCTCATCTGATCCAATCTGCCACTCAACTTTAATTAACACTTTCAATTCTCAGACTACACAACCCAGGCTTTGTGAACCCAGACTGACAGACAGCCTACAGTTTTGCCTCAAGATAAACCATTAGGAGAACTGCAGCGCTGCCATGTTTAGGGAGTGATGTTGGGTTGGGCATGTGTGGAGCAGTGAGGAGAAATATCTGGACCCAAATACTGCGCTGTTACAAAACTGGCCTAGTTTTACAAGCATCAGCATTGATTTGTAGTGTTTTTGTTTTTTTCTATAGTGCTGGCCCGGAAAAGATGTCATTTATTTATAAATCTATTTCTGGTCATGTTTCTTAAGCCTAGTTTAGATGATTTCAGAGGAATGATAACAAATTGTCTCTGTATTCTTTAAACCACTAACCAGTTTTGTGCAGCTCAAGGGCACAATTATAGGTCACTGAAAACTGAGGAAAAAAAAACAAAACATTTGGACAGAAATGCAACAAAAAGTATAAAGTATATTTAATAAACAGCCAGGATCTGCTTGTCTCCATGGAGATATTTATTTATCTTTATTTATCCAGAGAGAGCCCAGTGAGAGCACTCAGACGCTCCTTCCATGGCCGCTCGGTTAAAATGTAGAAAAATACAAACAAAAAACAAAACAAAAAAACACATAACTGCATAATCTTGTGTACTTTTCAGTCCAGTTCAAAAATGCAGAGTAGAAAGTACAGATACATGCTCTCAACTGTAGTAAAAGTAAAAAGTATTCACTGTAAAATCTACTTAAGTAAAGTACAAATACCTAAAGTTTATAATACTTTTACTTTGTTACCATGACACCACTGAACCTGTCATATACATTTTAATCTGTCATCTCCGCTATGAACACTCTAGAACAATATGGTAGCGGTATATAAAAAAACGCCATCTCCTATGCTAATGCTAATATGCTTACGCTACTCTCTCAGACGGTGAAAGTACATAAGAGCTGGTTAAAATGCCGTCTCTAATGAGGCCTGATATCTGTGTATGCCGACATAAACAGTCAAGACAATGCATATTTTCCTCCACAGCCTTAGTCATTATTTCCAACATGGAGGCAGCGCAGAGGGAAGAGAGGGATCTGAATAATTCATACGACACATTTGCATATGCAGCTCAAGGAAAGCTTTTATTATGAAAGGTGGGATCGTCTACGTCTTCTTAAGGTCAGGCAGACATCTTTACCACTGCGTTTTTCTATTAGGGTTTCTGAAATTGTTCGCATGGGGGAAATCGGTCTAAAACAGAAAGGAACCATATTTTTACAATGATAATGCCTAAATACGCCAAACTCAAGGACTAAACTTCAGACTTGAACTAGAATCAGGGCTGCAAGATGAACCGTAATCAAATCGAAATCGCAATTTGGAATGGAGACAATCAGGAAATCACAAAGGCTGCCATTATTTCCTCCACAAACAACAAAATGTCCTGTTTTATTCTGCATAAACTCTGCTAACCCTGTAGTTTACACCTTTACAAACATGTTCTGAAATGTGACTCCTGTGTTAGTTTGTAAGTTCATATTTCAGTCGTTTTATCAGTTCTTCTGTTTGTTGTCTGTGTTTAAAACGTGAACTTTGAACAGACAGTGGTGGAAGAAGTACTCAGTGTTGTTACTTAAATAAAAGTGCAGATACCCGAGCAAAAAAACACTCAAGTAAAAGAAAAAGTATCACCTAAAATAATCTACTTAAGTAAAAATATTAGTAAGCGTTTAAAAATGTACTTAAAGAGTACGAAGTAAAAGTATTTTACTCAGATTTAAACCTTTAAATGTAGTGATTTTGATAAAGATTTGTGCTGAATTTTGATCAACAGAAACAATAAAAAAAAAAAAAATCGAGCTGTTTTTATTTGTATATTTTTGTTTGCTCCAACTATGAACATGTTAAAAATAAATCCTCAATCCTCCTCTTTTCAGCAGGTCTCAGACTATAATAAAAAATACTTACCAGTTAAAAAATGTGAGTGAGTAGAAAGTACAGATACCTGCTCTCAAATGTAGTAAAGTAAACGTAATAAGTATCCACTTTAAAATGTACTTAAGTAAAGGACTGCAATGCTTATCAGAAAACTCACAATTCAGTATCTTTCCCAAATTATTCATGTCCAACTAGAACGATCCAACCAGGCTGAGCCATGTTAGAGCTACACTGACTCATGTCCCACACCAAGAGACAAAACAAAACACCGAAAAAGGCCTTATTAAAACATTATCAGCTCAACTGTTAGCAAACCGTTAGCTTCACTGGTCAAAAACTGGTGTCCCTGTCAGACGTTATTACCCAAAGTTGTCAGTTTAACAAGACGCTTTGCAAAATGCGTAGGTTGTAAGTTTCAGTTTTGATTTTTTTCCCACCTCAATTCTCTGCATTTACAGCCCACTGAATAACATCAAGTGCATTTATCTTAACCAGAACCGTCAAGTACAGGGCCTATCCATGGGTTCCAGAATGGCAATAAATTAGGACTGTTGCCATAGCGATTAACAATTTAAAATAGAGATCGACCGATATGACGGCTTTTTTTGTTTGTTTGTTTTTTTTTCATGGCTAATGCCGATACCGTTTGTTTAGAATCCAGAGCAACTGATGGACAATAAGACCTACCGATATTTTTGGCCCAATATATTTTGAGCCGATTTCGATTATTTTCCCCAATTATGTTATTTAAATTTACTATAAATTTACCCAAAGCTCTTTTTACCACAAACCTGTAAGAGAGCAGTGTAGTCACGTTTTGTGCAGCTACCTCTTTGTATTAAAGTGTTAATATAAAGCTTTGTGTGTATTTTTTAGGCAGCAGATTGACCAAAGCAAAATATCGGCCTGTGTTAGAGACTTAGCATAGTTTTACATCAGACAATTTATCCGCAAAGAGCACATTTTCTGACAGTTTAAAGTTGAATGTAGCAAAATAAAGGTGTTGTCATGTTTGTTTGTTTTTTAATTATTTGTCAAATAATCACTATTGAGTAAATTAGACTGTCTGGCCCTTGTTTACATTATGGTTGCTATAGGTAACGGAACTGATATTACCTCTGTGTACGTCGTCTGCTGCACATATTCAACCAGGAAGTAAAATGATGCAGGCAAAATCACTTTAAGTGTGTTTTAACTATATGCCACATACCCACCCACACACACACATATACTCCCCACAGATGCCCCGCCCCCCCTCCTCTCAGGGCCCGGTCCCACAGGTCTCGCACTACTTTGCACTTCTGTGGCAGCTCGTCACTTGCAGGCCTCCAACGGGGTCAAATGCCATTTCATTTTCTCGCCTTTGATCGCCCGCCTGGCTGTTTCATCAATCTCGCTCTGCTCTTCCTCTCTCACCTTCTCTCCCTCTGCCACCCTTCTCCCTCTGCCACCCTTCTCCCTCTCTCTCTTTTGTTCTGCCCCCCCCATCTCTCTCTCTGCCTCTCTCTCCCCCCGTGTTTCGCTCTGCATCACCCCCCTTTCTCTCTTTTTCTCTCTCTCCGGTCTCTCTTTCTCTCTCCTCCCCTCTCTCTTAGTCCCATCTTTCTTGCTCTTGCTCTGGTCTCTCTCTCTCTCTCTCTCTCTCTCTCTCTCTCTCTCTCTTTCTCTCTCTTTGGCCCCACTCTTTTTCTGGTCTCTCTCTCTTTCTCTCTATCAGTCCCACCTTCCTTGCTCTTGCTCTGCTCTCTCACTCTTTCTGGTACCTGTCTTTATCTGATCTCTCTCTCTGGGATTGACAGAGAAAAAGGGAGTTATTTTTCTCTGTCAATCCCACCTCTCTCTCTGATCTATCCCTTTCACTCTCCCTCACTCTTCTTCTTTCTCTGGTCTCTCTTTCTCTCTCCCTTTGTCCCATCTTTCTTGCTCTTGCTCTGGTCTCTCTCTCTCTCTCTCTCTCTCTCTCTCTCTCTCTCTCTCTCTCTCTCTCTCCCCTTCTTTTATCAGTCCCTTGCTCTTTTCTCTCTCTCTGGTCCCGCTCTTTTTCTGCTCTCTCTCTCTTTCTCTCTCCCAGTCCCACTTTCCCCTCTCTTGCTCTGCTCTCTCTCTCACTCTCTCTCTCCCTTCCACTCTCCCTCTCTCTCTGGTTTCTTTTTCTCTCTGGCCCCCCTCTCTCTCTCCACCCACGCTCCCCCTCTCCCCAGCCACCTCCCTCCTCTCTAAAACACATCACACAGTTCTGTTCTGACAATAGCTTCAGGACTCAGAGAAAACGGGGCTCTCATTACATCTACAAAACACACAAGGTTACCCATCAGGACAGAAGACAGTCAGTGCTAACGTTACAGTCTTCTGATCGGGACACAAAACAACTTAAAGCTGCACTAGGCATCTTATCTATCACCGTGGAAACAGCGGGTGATGCTACGAGGCCAAGTTACATGTCAGATCCACGGAGAGGCCACTCGCTCAAAGGAAGAGCACATGTTTTATCAATGTCTGAGCAGTAAAAACACCAACAACTATGCAAAATACACAACCAGTCAAAAGTCTGGACACACCCCCTCATTCAAAGTTTTTTTTTACTGTTTTCTACATTTTATATACACACAGAAGATATCAAATATATGAAGCAAGATATATGGAATTATGTAGCAAAGAAAAAAAAAAAAAAAAAAAAAAGTTAAACAACTCTACAATTTTTTGTTATATATTTTATCTTCAAATCCCCAACGTAGCCACCCTTTGCTTTGTCGAAAAATATTTAGTAGAGTTATTGACTTTTTTTTTCTTTACTACATAATTCCATACATCTTGCTTCATATATTTGATGTCTTCTGTTTGTATATAAAATGTGGAAAGCAGCAAAAAAATTAAAAAAAAAAAACCAAAACAAAAAACAAAACACTGAATGAGAGGGTGTGTCCAAACTTTTGACTGGTAGCGTAGATTAGTTTAATGCCGTACTGTGGAACATTCTAGGTACAAACAGGTAGTATACCATCCACCAGAAAAGTTACATAGTGCACCTTTAAAAATATAAAGATAGATAGATAGACAGATAGATAGATAGATAAATATAACACACCAAAATAGAAATTCTGTCCACGATCCAAACCTGACATCATTATTTACAATTATGAATGGTCGATATGGCTTTAAAAAAAAAAAAGTAATTTTTCATCTAATTAGCCAGTCTCAAATTTAGATTTAATTTGAGATTTTTCTTATCAAGAAAATAGCTGCTTTTAATCCTAATTCCCTGAACAGAGACAGGCCTTTAACAAACAAAACAGTGTCTTCCTCAAAAGACTTAAGTTACTGACAGAGGATTAGCTTAATTCAAAAGACCAAAGCTTATATCAGTTTGAATAAAAATTGATAAGTTGCACATAGGGTTGTCAAAAGTATCAAAAATCAGATACTAATCGGTATTAAAACTAGTATTGTACCTAGATACTCATTTGAGTGGATATTGATACTAAAAAAGTCACATTCACTGGATCAGGTGTATCAGAACAAGTATAAGACACATAGACTAGTATATGTCCATGGACCACTATGGAACCTACTGGACGACTGAAGGATCATACAGATATAACGCCGCATGGTAATATAAAAGAAAGTACTACCATTTAATGTTGATAATTATATTTTACTGTCTAAATAAAGTGTTTTTATTAACAACTATGGAACACTGAGGGATCACACAGATATAAGGCCACATGGGACTAGAAAAGAAATGTTGAAAAAAGAAAAGAAAAGAAAAGAAAAGAAAGTGTGTTTTTATTATCATTGTGGTTTTGGAATCAGTCTATTCCTTAGTATCGAAATGGAGTTTGAAACAATAACTGTCATATAATCGTACTACTCAAATTTGCACATACGCAGAAGTAAAAATATGCAAATTCTTCCTGAAACATAGAAATAGTTTGTTTTGATGTTTTCCGTCACAATTGCAGCCTCCGAAGACATAATTACTATTGTCCAATTTTGCTTTCCCAGAATTCCGAGTCAGTTGTTGTGCAGTGAATCCTGATTAGCATCGTGAGTTGAAATGATAACACGTTGCATCTGCTCTTGTCAAAACCTCCATTCAAGTCTGTTTTGTCGTGATTACACAGACAGGCCCTCTCCAGCAGATCTCCGTAAAGGCGGCGAATAGGCGTGTCGCTATATGAAATGTTTTGAAGTACCATATATTGTTTCTTGAAGTATTCCGTTTTTCCGCATGTATTTGAGCAAAATATGTCTTGCCTCAGTACATATATATTGCATAAGCAGCTCTTGAGGTCAAATTAAGACCGCTGTGTACTGTCTGCACCTAATTATAAACCTTTATATTCCGCTAATCAGGAAGTGTGCGGTTAGCATAGTAGCTGTAGTTAGCAAAGTCCACTCTGGCCTCTGAAAGTTGTGAAACGCGCTTAGAAACTCATCAGGGTGAATAATTAGGACGTTTAGAAAGCACAAGGTGAGTGAGGAATAACTCTGGACCGCTGCAAACCACTGGCCACTGACTCGACGGTTGGCGGTGCGATCCCAGCTCCCACAGGTGAATGCTGTCGCTGTGTCCTCGGGCAAGACACTTAACCTACCTCGCCCCCAGTGTCTGTGCACACTGGTGTATGAATGTGTGTGTGAATGGATGTAAAGCGCTTTGATTTAAGACAGTACAATTCATATACAGCACCTTTAAAATGTCACACTAGTGTAAAAAAATATGTACGGGAAATATTGACCCCAAAAAAATAGGATTTTTCTGTCACTTATTCTACAGTAAGTCAAAATAGTCATAGTTGTAACAGGCCTATCAGTGTAGATGTTTCCGTGCCCCCCTTGTCCGTTCTAATGGCTGGGAGGGCATCTGGAGTGCATTGACGTCACTGTTTGGGTGCTTCGAGGGCTCTCCACTCTCTCGGCTCCATCTGAGAGTCCATTCAGTCCACAGGAGGCAATTGTCTTCCTCATACAAGTACATTTAGGCGCTGGGTTGTGTTTCTGCCATTCTAAAACATTATCTGGGAAATGGATCTCTTAAAACAGTGCGGAGCCGCGCTGAAGTATACGCTTGGTCGGCATCTAACTCCATCACTGCATCGCTATCGTCCTCTCGTCCAGTTTGCACTTATAGGGGTTGTCACGGGGGGCTTTGTTTGAAACGCAAGCCAAAATAAAAGATAAAATACTATATTTTACACCCACTTACACGCCTATAGTTGGATGAGTGTCACTGAGAGGCAAAGACGCTAACCACTCTGCCACTGCGTTACCTGAATCTTGTATTTTTTTGCTTTTTATCTCTTTAATGCATGTTTGCGTTTACATGTACTTGACTTGGGCAGGTCAGAAAGGAGCTGTGTGTAAGATTTAGACTTCAAAAACATAACTATGTCCCGGGTATTAGGCAAACATGTTCAAATCAAACACAGCTCTTACTGATAACAACTGTAATGCTGATTTATTCTTAATTACAAAAACATTGGACATGATGGATCATTTATTTATGTTATATATTTAGTATTTAGAGGCCAAAGTGGGCGTGGCAGAATAAGGTTGATATACTAGGTCCATATAATCATATTTTAATAGTGTAAAAATGGCAGATTTTCTCTAGATTTTGTATTTGACCCTACAAAACTGTGCAGCACATGTGGGAGAGTTACAGTATAAAACAAAGGTGCCCAAAACGGGGGTCTGATTTGGCCCGTGAGGGGGCTCTGACTACGCCCGTCACGATAACACATTTTGAAGTGCGATATTTTGCTGAGGTAAATATAGACGATAAACGATAATATTAAAACTAATTTATACAAGCGACACAACAACCCTAAAGTAAAATTATCCTAAAAAAACTATTCTAAATGTACGATATTGTTAAAAACCATGAGCTGCAATAAATAAACATACACATTAGTATCTATAATGAGTCATGGAAGTTCTCATATCTCATCATATTGCCAAAAAAATAACCAAAAAATTGTCGCTAATGCAAAGAAATATTGTATTGACCCCCCCCAAAAATACAGTTCCAGCTTCAAATATTGAATGAAACGTCGCTATAGTCATTATCTAGCGCTGAGATTTGCAAGAAATAATATGTATTTTGATTCAATTTCGCGGGAGATGAAAGAGAGCCCAGAGCAGTCCATCTCCTAAAGGAAGACAAATTAGTCCTAAATATGTTCACAGACTTTTTAAATGAAAAAAGTTGGCCCGGTGGGGAAAAAGGTTTGCGCACCTGTGGTATAATATTGTGATTACATCGATGTCCTCTCCTCTGAGACATTTAAGTGTCTTTTAGCTGCTCCATTATAGGTCCCTTTCATGCTCTGACAGTGTTTCCATTCATCATCGCAGTATTGGAGACAACAGGCTTTGAGGTCTAAAGTGTTGGGCTGCTCCAGGGCCCAA
This sequence comes from Periophthalmodon schlosseri, assembly GCA_000787095.1. Taxonomy (NCBI): domain Eukaryota; kingdom Metazoa; phylum Chordata; class Actinopteri; order Gobiiformes; family Gobiidae; genus Periophthalmodon; species Periophthalmodon schlosseri. Next base: position 124,798 of record KN478486.1, read on the forward strand.
AAAGCTCACTTTCAATATCTCTTTGAGCTCACGTTGCTTAAGTTCTGTGAAAAGCCTCGCTCGCTCCTCTGTGTCACTCGCGGTGAGATAAAAGAATGACAGGGTTTGAAAAAAGAGGGAAAAAAAAAACGCTGGCAGTGAATTGTGTCGATGCAGGGAAGCTAAGAGCAGAGAGGAAACGGGAGGTCAGATTTCAGTCCATCGAGCGCAGAGAGGGAGCGGGGGGAGAGGGACGCTTTGACATGAATAAGCAACAATATAGACCCGCAAGAAGCTCCCAGGAAAGTAGATCCGGCTGACAAATATAGATCCGAAAATAACAATACAACAAAAAGGTTACGGGATCGATTTCAGAAACGAAGCATATGTGCATGCATTCATTTCAGTTTCATTCAGTGGTTTCAGGAGTAGTGGGGGGTCGGAGCCAGTCAAAGGTGCTCGAAAGGAGACATACGTGCTTGTGTCTGCTATACAGTTCATCAGTGGATCATTGTGTTGTCATTTGCACATTTTAAATCGTAATGTAAACAACTTGATGTAAGAAACATGTCCGCTGACTTCCTCGTTAGAAAACTGCGGTGCCCGATGGTGAGGTGATGTCGCCGTAAACGCCATCACGACAAACTGCCGTGTAGCTGTCGGCCCCTCCCACGGACAGCTGCCAATCACACTAGCGAGTAGCAGATTCCTTAAATGCTTCTGTTTACATTCTACTGCATAGCGTGATTTGAGCAGCTAGTGCCTTGGCAGAGGTACAAACTAATTGGTGTTGTTACGATACTAACATTTTAAACTACATTTTGATCAGTATTTTGATATCGATACTTGTTTTAGTATCAATATCTGGGTATTGATTTTTTGGCTTTTTCTGGGTTTCAGATGACATCACAACATTCTATAGGCCAATACTTAAAGGGCCCATATTACGCTATTTTCTGATGTTCTAATGTTGTATCCTCATCACTGGAGTTGTGTTTTGTTTCATTCACACATGTTTAACACACAAACTCTGCATATTTAGGCTGAGTTCTCTATGCTCCACTATGTTTTTAAACTCCATACACCTTCACTATCATTCATTTATATCATTTGGATGATTTCAACCCTGGAATTGCCAATCTCTGCTGAACAAAAGGTAAAAGGAGCTGTTAACTTGAAAAGTACCGCTTCATGACATCACAAGGTGGAACAGAGCATTTTGAGGTTTGGAGATGTAGACAGACTAAGAATAAAGTGTTACTCAAACATGTGTGAATGAAACAAAACACAACTCCAGATATGTTTTTGAGGAGGTAACAACATTCTTCAAGAGTTGGCTTAAAGAGTTAGTTTTACGTAATATAGGACCTTTAATCAGATGGAGGCAGCTAAAATGAATATTGTTAAAATGCAGGTTTGTTTTATAATACAGTGAGCTCTTGGGTCTAGTCACTGATAAAAATGATCAGGTTCAGCATTTGTGCATTTACCTTTTGGATATTTCATAGCAAAGTACAATGTCTGAAACCCCCCCATAACCTATGTGTACTTTTCTATGTACATTTACCGAGGTTGTCTCTTCCCCAGTACCGAATGCCTCCAGTCTCCAAGAGCAGCCATTTTCTCCGCCTCTCCACCCTGAGCGCTCATTTGCCGTTCTCAGTCTGGGCTTTAGCACCGAGACATATGTGGCGTTCACAAGATTATCTGAAAGATGGATGTCTTAAGTTTAATTCTGCCCGGCAACAGAGTGGCTCGCCATTGATTAGGGCCCATGCTCTGACTACAAATGCGTTCCCCGTGGGTTTAACAGGAGAGCTACAGCAAGCACAAAAACAGTACGAATACGCGACCGCTCACCTCTCAGCCAACAATACAGATTTAATGAAGCAGGTGATGTGCCACGTTGTGCTAATGAGACGCTGCAATGCAAATGAGCAGGTATAGGTGTGAATATCTCTATAGATTCACCTATGGATTCAATACAAACACAATGTCAGTTTAAAGGTCCACTATGTAGCTTTTCTAGTGAGGGGTCCAGGTACCTGCTTGTCTCAATTCCTTGCCTGGAATTTTTTATTTGCTCTCAAAGGTCCTATATTACGCAAAATTGACTCATGTGAGCTTTAAGCCATGTTATAATGTTGTTACCTCATCAAAAACATACCTGGAGTTGTGGTTTGTTTCATTCACACATGTTTGAGAAATGCTTTATTATTAGTCTGTCTAAATCTCCAAAGCGCAAACTGCTCTGTTCCACCTTGTGATGTCATGAAGTGGTAGTTTTCAAGTTAACAGCTACCTTTTATTTTTTAGTTCAGTAGAGTTTGGCAATTCCAAGGCTGAAATGAAGCAAATGATTCTAGTGAAGGTGTGTGGAGTTTAAAATCACAGTGGAGCACTTCCTGTATCACCACATGACATCAGAAGGTGGAACAAAGTGTTTTCTGTTTGAGAGAAGAGTCTAAATATGCAGGGTTGTGTGTTAAACATGTGTGAATGAAACAAAACACAACTCCAGGTCTGTTTGTGACGAGGAAACAACATTATAATATGTATCAGAAAATAGTATAATATAGGACCTTTAATGTTTGCCTGGTAAAATAAAGGTTAATGAAAACTGATGTTCCGCAATTTCGCATTAAACTTCTATTTATCTTCATGGAGACACGTTACAGGTCAGATCTGTGGAGTGCAGGTTTTCAAGATGTTTGTGGCAATGAAATGAATGCAATTGAACAAATACAGATACAGACAGATATGTATAATGCCAATACGATGGAACATTCCAGGCTAAACAATAACATCTTCATAAAGACAAGCAGGTGGCTGGACCCCTCACTGGAAAAGTTACACACTGCTCCTTTAAAAAGAAACCCAAAAAGCCATGTATTGGACATTAGCTACGTTTTAGCTATTGGCGTCTTCATTCAAAATACTGATACAATCAAATATTCAGAAGCTGAGATAGAAGAGAACAGAGTTAACAGCAAGTGACAAGAACGATACCGCAAAACTATACTCGAGCTAAAAGACAACCTTTCTTTGCACTTGGTCTTGTATAATAATTTGATTTGACCAATTCTGGCGCTATTAAATTAAATAAAATGATACTGTGGATAAGATTTTTAGTTTATAAATGTTTTAGTTGTGTTTGTCCCAGTGCAGCCTGTGTAAATGCTCCTCTGACTGAGCTGCAGAGGAGTTAATGGCATCTTGTTTTTATTATGTGAGAAAAGGCACAATACGTCTCTCTGCTTTGTTGTTCGGCTCCGACTGTCAAACACGAAGAAAGACTCACCTTTTCATTTCAGCCTCGCTCTCTATCCTCCCTCTCTCCCCTTCCTCTGCCCCCCTCTACCTCTACCTTTCCCTCTATCTCTCTCATTCCCTCAAACTCTCCTTCTTTCTGTCTCTCTCTCTCTCTCCCTACTCCCTCTCTACACTTCTCTCTCTCTTTCTCTCCCTTTCCCCCTCTCTCCCTCCCTCTCTTTCTCTCTACCTCTCTCCTTCCACTCTTTTATACCTCCACCTATCGCCGTTTCGCTCTCTCCTCCCTCTCTCACCCTACCTCTCTCCTCCTTCCTTTCTCCCTCATCCTCCTTCTCTCCCTCTCTCTCTGTCTCTACCCCCCCACCCTCTCTCTCTCTCCTTATTTTTTTTTTTTTAGAGGGACAAATACATTAAACATGTAACACACTACAACACACTACTTATTTCTCTCTCTCTTTCCGCCTCCCTTCCTCTCTCGATCCCCCTCCCTCCCACTCTCAGTGTACCTCTCTATTTCCCTCTCTCCCTCCCCCTCTCTGTCTCTTTCTCTCCCTCCTTCGCTCCGTTTCCCACTCTCTCCCTCCCTCTCTCTCAGCCTCCCTCCCTCTCTGTCTCTTTCTCTCCCTCCTTCGCCCCCTCTCTCTCCCTCTTT
>KN478486.1:128764-146222 GCA_000787095.1 Periophthalmodon schlosseri
CTTTCCCTCCCTCTTTCTCTGTCTCCCCCTCTCTCCCTCTCCCTCCCTTTCTCCCTGTCCCTCCTTCTCAAACACATTTCCCACATAATTCCAGGTTAGCGATTAGCAGTGTCGTCAGGAGCTCTCTCTGTTATAAATGCCGTAGAGGTGACCAGAGCCTACAGGCTAATGCAAACGGGTGGCATTTAGACACGGCTCTAACAAGGCCCATTGTACGCTGACATTTCACTTATACACCACTAATTCATATTCTATTATAGACACGATCCCCGTCGCCTTTTCTATTTTGCCTTTCAGAGTGGAATTAGGAGAAGGAATGTTCCGTACAAGCCATGGAAAAAAGAACATTTGGAATAGGCTGGGTTCACGTCAACATCTGAACATTGTAGAATCTCTATAGTTTAACATGGAGCTGGAGGCAGGTCAGAATTGTATGGTGGAATTTGCTGTTTAACTGTCAGATTGATATGTTTTTGCATATCGGCTGTCAGCCTTAAGTCTCCGGCAGAGGTCGATATTTTGTTTTGGTCAATCTGCTGCCTAAAACCTACGCATAAAGCTGTATATATATACATACACGTTAACACAAAGAGATAGCTGCAAAAACGTGACTACACAGCCCTCTTATAGGTTTATATCCTCCTTATATTGTCTTGTATCGTCCCAAAACTGTGTAAAAATGTGTGTGTTTGTGTTATCGCTAAGATGATAGACCATATTACAGTAATAATCCTTTAAAAATGTGCTCACATTTCTAGGTAAAGATTTTAGCGCCACAGTAAAAGTAAAGTTGAACACAAAAATGCGTATTACTACCGTATTCTTTAACTTTTAAAGGTACAGTATGGAACTTTCTGGAGGTGGCACATCACTTGCATGATTCCATGGAACCAGAAAGTTAAACCCATACTTCAGAACATCCTCCATGGAGATAGGTATGTTTTATGACATAGTGTAGACTATTATGGCCAAAGGAACAACATTTCCATGGAAACAGCAGGAGGAGGCTCTTCCTGGCCAAGTAAGAGTCAGGTTTGTGGAGATGCAAGCCCGCTCTCAGTAAGGATGCATGGTTTTCTTAATTTCTCAGTGCAATAAACACAACCAAAATGAAAGAAAACACAGGCTTTCATTTTGTTTTTGTTTTTTTTTTTTTTTTTCTGTAGCCTTGATTAACACTTTTGCAACCTTTTATATTTTTTATTTTTTTTATCGACACAGCATTTGATACGCCCACTACTACAGCTCAGAAAATGACAGCCACTTGCCACTCAGAATTGTGTAATTATGGTAATGCAGGAGGACGCTGGGATTAAGGTCAATGCCATTCATTTGACTATTTGATTTGAGAAATGAAAGCGCGACCAGCTAAAGGAGGGGGGCAGCGTTAGCACATTAGCCAAAAGAGTTCAAACGGGAATAAACCTGCAGGATTAGAGCCCAAATATGACACTGCGATGGTTCTAGGTCACGAGACGCCATTTTGGAGCTGTTTCACTCCTCCACTTATTTGGCACATAATTTAATCACATATCACACTCCAACCAAACAACAAGACTGTAATGGAACAGACAGGACAATGCTTTTAAGCCAAATCATCACATCATGAAATTGGTTGGAAAAAACATTTAGCCGCTTGTAAAAAAAAAAAAAAAAAAAAAAATCTGTGTGTATTTTTTGTTGACTTTACCAACCAGTGGTAGTATTACTATACAGCATATGTAGTATAATGTAGTAAATATATATGCAGTCATTTCAAAATATTGCAAAATGAACTATAAAAATAAAAATGGAAAGATGTGTCCAAATACATCCTTTCTACTCCATTCATTTTAACTACTTGATTTTTACTTATGAAACAACCATATGGACGATGTGTACACGCTAATGCAAATACTGTTTACGCTAATGCAAATACTGTTTATATTGGCTCTACTAGTGTTGTCACAAGACTAAAATTTCAAACTCAATACTAAGGAGTAGACTCGATACCGATTCTGATACCACAATGATAATAAAAAACACTATTTAGACAGAAGAATGTAATTTTCAACATACTCGATACCATTCTGATACCACAATGATAATAAAAAACACTATTTAGACAGAAGAATGTAATTTTCAACATTAAATCAAAGTAGTTTCTTTTCTATTCCCATGTGGCCTTATATCTGTGTAATCCCTCAGTGTCCAGTAGGTTCCATAGTGGTCCATGGGCGTGTACTTATACTTGTGTCTTATACTTGTGAAAGATACAGCTCAAGATCATTCCAAAGGTACCTACAGAAAGGTTAGTTTCTGTCCCATACTTGCTGAAAATGAATATCTAGTTTGATACTAGTATTAGTTTCAATTAGTATCTGATTTTTGATACTTTTTGTAAAGTTAATGTGCAACTAGATTAGGGCAGATTTTTTCCTCATAAGTTTTTTATTTGATTTTGTCCTGAACATAATACCAGATCGTAACAATTGCCAAAAAATGACAAAGAAAACATACCACTCTATTGAAAAGACCCTATCTGATCAATGAAAATGACAGATCACTGAATCTCTATTAAAACTCTATCAGCTGCACGGCCCTTACTTAAATACACGATACCCGCAATGCCGACACAAGCAGAACCTGTCGCACCATTTCACCGCCGATCTACAATCTTCAGAGAGTCAAACAGCTGGAGACAAGGCCAGATGGTATTTTTAGAAGCACTTTAACAAGACGAGGGAGACCGAACACTCAAAGGAACAGTACCTGGAAAACCATAACATACATATACAGTATATACACTAGAGTGATATTCAACTATCTTTTATCTCCTTCAGGACCAAGGACAGCGGCCTCTCCCTCTCTCCCTATTAGAAGCACATAGGCAGGAGATTCAGATGGATTACCTTTGAAAAGTGCATGTAAACGTAATATTAGCTCTGCAATGGTTGTAATTTGTATTTGTCTGGGTAGAAAAAACCCATTTAGATAACGGCGGTTGATAGGCTGTTGGTACATGTACGCAGCATTATTGGACAGACATGGACACAAGGTATATATAAATGGACATAGCTAACCTGCTAGCCGCCATGTTCCGAATAGGAAGAGATCACGGGCGCGCTTCCGGCTCCATCGATTCTGGCTCCAATTTAATTTCTATTGAAAAACTGTCGTCCCTCTCTCAGTAACTGCTGCTGTCAGACTCGTCATTTTGGTTTTAAAATGTTCATATTAACCCGCTCTACATGATCCTGATGTTTTTATTTCGCTATTGTGTCCATAAATGAAGATATGAACATTCATTTTATTGATTTATTTGTTTATGTAATCTGGCTGTTTGTGTCACATTAGGATCGTTTGAAATCTGAGTTTGAGTTCATAAAGCTGGCCGCGTACTTGAGGAATGGTCACGTATTAGACAAAATGAAAGATCTCACTGTTTGGTCCTGATGTCAAAAATCCTGAATAATCATGAAATCATGTTGTTTCTTCTCGTAGTAATCAGAAGACTAAAATTAGAAACCATGACACCCTAGTTTCCACTGATTTCGATTCATCTTGGTCTCTGGTCGTTGGATCTCTGTGGAAGGGTGCTAATTGGTATAGTGTCTTTTGTAAGCAGCATACATCCTGGTCCCTGGTGTGTTGCTAGCTTGTGTAGGTTCCATGTCCACACTACTGGGAGCTCATAAACACCTTAATCGCAGCTTCACACTTAGATGAGTATCTAAGGGAGACACGTGCACACAGCACGTCACCCCAACGCCACTCTCCACCGCCAATCTGCTCATTTAGCGCTTTTGGAGGAGGTAAGCCTTCTGCGATGTGCTATCGGCCTTATGCAATAACATCCATGCTAGTATTACTCAGGTTCCACAAGTTGTTTTTGGGAAATTTGAAGTTCGATATATTGCTGAAGTAATAAACAATACTGAAACTAATTTATGCCACTGACGCTAAAACCCAAGAGCAGTTTTAAACCACAAAAACTATTCTAAACCTACCATATTGTTAAAAAAAAATCATGAGCTGCAATAAATAAACAGAAGAATAAAACACTTAGTACTTAGTTTGTATCTGTAATGAGTCATAGAAGTTATTAATTCAACCTTTTATGGCTTAAATCTTATCATATAGCCAAAAAATAACCAAAACTTTCCCAGTGGATCAAAGAAAATTACACACGATAAATATTGACCCCAAAAAAATGTAGTTCCAGCTTTATATACTGAACAATAAGTCCAATATAATGGCAAGCCTATTCAGCTTCATGTTTTAACTTGTCCTGTACAGGGTCCTTGGGCGTTTTGAAAGGCGCTTATAAATAAAATGCATTATTAAAAAGTAGGATTCTGTTCAGAGCGTGTTCATCATAAACAGCAAGAAGACTGGAATATGAACTGGTTAACTACAAAACGATAATCCCATGCATTTTAGAACAGGTCTAAACTGCAGAGACAATATAATAAAAGGTCATGTAGTAAAACTGTAGCCTTAGCAGTCGGATCATTGCACCAACTTTTATGATTCATGATGATCACATCTAAACGCAATATTAGAATGAAGGAACTAGTCCAGAGGCCAGGTAACGATATTCAAATCAATGCACGCTTATTCAGAGAGCACATTTAAAACAACTTCAGCTGATCAAAGTGCTTCACAAAAAAGTCAACAAAAAACAAATATACAGATAACACGATACATAGGAAAAGTACAATAAAACACCAAGATGTCCTTTCTAGCTAGTGTTAAATGCCAAGGAGAAGAGGTGAGTTTTCAGTCTAGTCTTAAACTGCGTGAGTGAGGGGATTTTTCAGTCTGTCTTAAACTGCGTGAGTGAGGGGATCTGACAGGCAGAGGGCGCTGTTCCATAGTCTGGGCACTGGTCGGCTGACATCAGGGCTCTGGGTGGAGTATAGGGCTGCAGTAACTCGCTCAAATAAAGAGAGAGCGCAGAATATTCAAACAACATTATGTCAATCCCATATAAATGTGTTAAAACATGTGTTAGTTGAGGTTTAGGCATCAGACAAATGTGAAGCGACTGTAACATTACCCACAAGTGCTGAAATATCACGTTATCCGCTCATTTGTGAGTTTATAAAAATTAATCCATTTCAGTTTTTGATAAATTTAAAAACAATATACTCAAGATTCAAATTCCACATATCTTCGAAATAATTATAGATAACTGGATACTCTGCTCTATTCTTAACTACACTATCACGTTGTAATTAAAACAAAACAAAGAAAATTGCAGGTCTAAACAAAGCCTGAGTCTGTTCTAAACTTGAATTAGACTTGAACCAGGACTAAACCAGGTCTAAAACCAGGTCTAAACCAGGTTAACCAAGAACTAGGGCTGGGCAATTAATCGAAACCTCTGTAGGTAAAAGTATGTGGTTTGGACCAAAGTTTGGACTTTGGAGGAACAAATTGGGATATTTATGGTGTTGCAACAATTAAAAGTCTGTCTTGTTTATGTCCACAAAATCAACACTGAAAGCTAAAATAAAATCAAAAATTGAGATTAACCAATAAGAGAGAGGAGCTCTATAAGAACTACACCTAAACCTAAACTAGTCTAGTACTAAACCGAGACTAAACCAGGTCTAAGCAAGTCCCAAACCTCATCCTCTACACTGACACCGCGGCATTCTCAGCCCACATGTGAAGTCTGCTTATGACACATCTTCATCGCCAAATATTCAAATCACGCTCCTCTTCTCCTTCTGCTCCCCTTACGATTGAATTACAAACAGGCAGGGACGCGGGCCATCCGAACATAACGCCCAACATAAAGCATGATTTTACCGTGACATCCGATCGCGCCGAAATACAGCTCCCCGCTCCTCACTATACGGCCCTATGCTTATTGCAAACATTGATCACCATGTTGTAATTCGATAGAAAATGTCAAAGTAGCAAGGAGGAGGAGGAGGAGGAGGAGGGGGGGATGAAGAATAAACAGGGATATGCGTTGTGTTGGCCAGTACAGAGAGACGAGCTGAATTGTATTGACATAAGGGACACAGCCAAGGTCAGCGGTGATGGGTTTGTTTAATGAAAACTAGTGTGGTGTGGCCATGACTAAATCAACAATATCCCAGTATATAAGGTTAATAATGGAGAAGAAAAGATTGGAAATTCGGCATTTTTGCTTATTCTTTCTGCAATGTAAGATTTGAGCTGTAGAATGTTGAATTATGAACTAAAATTACAAACTGAGTGAGTGGTTCCTTGATGAAAAGTGCTTTGAAGGTGGAAAAACGCTACATAAAAATGTGACCATGTGACCACTGTGTTGTTTATGTATCGCAGTTCATGTTATAATGATATGGTAGAATTGTAGACTACTTTTTTGTGAATAATTCCGCTTTATTATAGTTTATTGTCAATATTTACTTCGGCAATATATCGCCCTGTTATCATGACAGCCCTAGCTACAAGATTAACCGCAATCAAATCGAAATCGCAAATGTGAAATCAGCAAATCGCAAAGACTGCAGTTTTTTTTCCAAGTATCATCATTTCAAAATGTCCTGTCTTATTCTGCATAAAAACTGCTAACCCTGTAGTTTAAATCTGTACAAACATGTTCTGAAATGTGACTCTTGCATTAGTTTGTGAGTTCATATGTCAGTCTTTTGGTCAAATCTCCTGGAGATGTTTAAAGCTGTGTGAGCTTTGAACAGAATCCCATTAATAAAACATAAATCGCAAATCTAATCACGATCTTAGTCACTAAAATTGCCATTATTTTTGCCAAATCGTTCAGCCTTATTGGAGATAATATAAGAAAGATGGATAGAAGAATGTACTGTACAATGTTTCTGAGTGAATTCACAACAATTAACCCAATTCTGAATAATTAGAATGGACTGGGCCAGATGTCAACTTTAAATACACTGTGAATCTCTATGGTAAGTCATCTAAATGTTTTTGTTTTTTTTATTACTGGTGAAAGATATTAAAGATATAATATGTAACTTTTCTGGTGGAAAGTATACCATCTGGTTGTTTCCCTGGAGATGTTACTGCTTTGCCTGGAATATTCCACAGTTTTTTAGCACCGTAAATAATGAACAATTGGTAAATGTTTACTGCGATACTTTACTGTGGAACATTCCGGGCAAAGCAATAACTATATCCCCATGGCGACAAGCACGTGGCACACCCTCCACTAGAAAAGTTGCTTAGTGTACCTTTAACCTATCCATTACACTGCCTTCATTTGAATTTTAAAGCAGGCTCGCTCCCTCTCGGCTCCTCCTAACCTCTCGCGTTGACTGAGGCGTCTTCCTGTCACACTCTTAAAAGATAAAAGAGAATTTGAAATCGCGGTTCAGGTCTCAAAATGGACCCCTCGTGCCCCCCGTGCCACACCCTTCCCCCAAATATCTCCCACAGAATCAGCGATCTGTCATAAAGGCTGGCCCGTCCAGATAGGGTCCTCTCCTCCTCTCCTTGTTCTACCGCTGCTGCAATAGCTCTGCTCCCTCTGGCTATTTATAACAATACAGCTACAGAATATCCGCAGGCAACACTCATACTCAGGGCGGTGGGCTCCGACGGTTTTATATGGGGGTCCGGAGTGAGTAGAGGCCAGACCAATAAACAGAGGGGGGGGATAATAAAGCATGGGTGGTAGAATAGGTCATATATAGACATAGGAGCAGGGATGAGGGGGGTCTTGTCACAAAAATGTATAAAATTAAAAACCTAACTCAATGTTGACATTAATCATAAGGTTTTATAAAGATTTTGATACCATAATGAAAAAAAACAAACATTATTTTTTGACATTTTCAATTTTTTTTCAGTTTTTTCAATTTTCAGATGTTATTGTGTTATTGCTTTGCCTGCAATGTTCCACAGTATGGCATTAAACTTACCCATACCTTATATATTTCACTGCAGGTGTTTTTAATGCTAAATTTTACAGTGAGTGCTGTCGCCTCTCCGCAGATTCGAACTGTAATTTGGCACGCACGGTGGTGTCTCTTGCTCGTCACCATGGAAACAGATTCAAAGCCGTACGATGAAACTTTCCAGACTCTCTACCTGAGAAGTTTGATTCTAACGCGGCCAGTACTTCAAACGAGCATCGAGTTTGAGTGTCGCTTAGAGCCATCCTTGGGTAATAATCAAAACAGTGATGGAGTTGTTTAAAGACACAGTGTGGAACTTTTCTGGTAAAGAGTACTGCCTGGACTGCCTGTTCAGCCTGAAATTTTCCACAGCATGGCATTACATGTATTTATCTCCATGAAGACAAACAGGTGACTTTGTTGTATCTATGGCAACGATACAGGTTTTGCAAGAGAGATAAATACATTTCTTGGGTTCAAGCACATTAAAAGCTAATTAATAGGAGTTCTTGTGTTCACTAGCATAATTTGGGTGTAGTGTTTTGACTTGAGGTTGGGTTTGGTCCCATCTCCATCTTGGTTTAGTGTTTTCACCGGTTTGATATGCACTATAGTCCCATAATGGACACATTCGAATACCATGTGTAGTCTTTACCTATAGACTGACCTGTGTTTAATCAGCTGTTTCTTGCATTAGTTTGGTTGTGTCTTTGGATTTGACTTTGGCCTGGTCTGCCTTAGATCTAGTTCACTGGTCCTGCTTTAATCCTGCCTTAATCCCCCTTCAGTCTGGATTAGCTAATGGCTTCACACCTGGTTGTTTTAGTTACATTTACCAGACAGCCTCACCTGTTCTTTACCGTGTTAGTGTTGTCACGATACTAAAATTTCAAACCTCATTTTGATACTAAGGCAAAGGCTTGATACTCGATACCAATTCCGATACCGCAATGATGAAAAAACAAACACACTTAATTTTCAGCACAAAATAATACCGCTTTTTAAAAGTTACCATGTGGGTCTACACTGGTGTTGGCAAAGTTCAAGATTCCTCTCTCTAAAACTGTTCAAGAAAGATCACATTTGTCACGTTTATGGGATTTCATCAGTATTGATACTTCTTAACTTGAGTGTCTACTTTCGATACTGGTTTCGGTATCGATTAGAATCTGATTTTCGATACTTTTGCCAACCTTATAATACGTACACTAGTTCATCCTCGTTTGGCACAATAGAAACTCGCTGTAATTTGTTCTCAGATAGGAGCCTACAGAGCGTCTATTCAATGAGCCCAACACACTGCAGCAGTGGAGCAAAAAAGCGCTCGTGTTGCCCATTTAGCAGATAGCCATCTTTGGAGACGCATAAAATGGCAAATGCGGAGGATCACGACTGCTTTGCACTAAATGAGAAATCTTGCTACAGCGAAGGAGCCTAGAGTGGCAAAGGGAGGCTAGATTGAGATAACACGGGCTATCCATCGCTCTCTCGTCTATATCCTCCGACATGCACTCCACAGACCCGCTCCCCAACACATTCACGGGACAATTACATTTGATTAATGGCTTAAACCCCTCACCGGTCCATCCAGACGCCGCACACACATGCTCGCAAACGGGAAATGACTCGAAAAGGCGATTAGGCTGTCAAAACGATAACAAATCTCTGAAATTAATTTGGAATCAGTTCGGATTTTTTTTTTTTTTTTTACCTGCAGAGGACGCGCCTTGCCACACACACGCACACATACGCGCAAACACAGAGACAATCCCCTGTTTATGTCCCCGTCCCGTTAAACCGCAACCAAATGGAAGATTTTTAGATTTTGCTGCGTAAAGGCACCAGCAGAATCCATATGACAGCATCGGTAAATGCAATGAATTCTTAAAGCAGATCTGAAAATGAACGTGTTGGCAAAGTATGCAGATTTTCAGAGCCAAACCAGACTCACCTGCTGTAGCCCTCACTGCTTCCAAGCATCCTTTCGCATATCTCCGAGACGGCAACTCCCAGCCAGCCAGCGACACTTCAATACAGATCTCTTAAGTCTCTCCGCGCAAACAGACGTCCTCAAAACCAAAGCCAACGAGAAGAAAGACCCTCAAGAACAAGCAAAATCCACCAATTAGTTTGTTGACCTGGACACCCGCAGACAGTGACGGACGGTAGATGGATGGATGCGTCGCATGTCCGAGACTCCCAGCGAATTCAACTCCGAGGAACGCGAATGGAAAGGTAGAAGCGACCAGAGCCGAAGAGAGAGAGAGAGAGAGAGATAGACTCCCACGCGCGTTCTGGCTCCTTGGTGCAGGTCTCTCCACCGCGAGGCTGCTTCTGTCGTCAGGCGCAGAGGCGATCCGCGCGCAGCAGCTAGAACGCGCGAGGGGCGGGAGGAGGGAGAGAGAGAGGGAAGGAAAGAGGGAGGGGAGGGGACGATCGTCGCACTCGGGCCGATGTCGTACACTCACATGCGCGCGTGGACCCGTCACTCAGCGCACATATGTGTCTAATCATAACACGGCTACTGCCCTTTTGTGCGCTATATCAATGTCCTTTTTTTTTGGCGCAAAAACAACAACGCCCCTTCAGACTGCGTGTTCCGGATTGTACAAAAGCGTCAATATGTAAGATTAGGAGAGCAGGACTGTGGTGAGATCTGATGAAGAAATGATATTAGATTGGAGTGTCTGCGAGCGGGAAAAAATGAGAAAAGAGAGACGGAACAGCTGTATTTTCGAGTGTGTCCGCCTGGTGGCACTGTCAACCTCATGTACAAGAGGGGCTGTGTGGTCTATCTGATGCACGCGGGCTCATCTCAAAATGATTTCCAAAGAGCCACGAGCTGGGAGAGGCGGCCTCAAATCACGATCAGAAAGGTTTATAAAAGTAGCACGGATAAATACGCTCACTTTAACTCGCCCCAGACCTTTCATTTCCATCTGCTGTAGTTTGTCTTCTGTGACTGGCAACCCTGTATTTTTGATTCTTGGCTTTTTATTTTGCTCAGTAAATTTGAATAGGTAAAAATCAACGTGCCAGCCTTTTAGAGGTGGGAGATGTATATTGAAAACCAGATAATATCGCAATGGTTGTTCTGAATGAATAGATGCTTCTAATCTCCCCAAAAGTGTATAGCGAGATATTACGGAACTTTTAGGGTTAATTCTATTGTACCTTCAAGTTTTTGTGGCACTTGAGCCTCAATCAAAACAGTTACAGGCACATTCTAGCACAATCCCGATGCATTGTTCAGATATCGTCTGAACATCGTTATCAAGTTCATGGAAAACAATATCAAGAGATCCATTCTTGTCAATATTGCTAACCTGAATTCACTTTAAAATGATAGTAAAAGAAACATTTATAGGCCTACCCCTCTTATTTTATGTTTATTTCATTATGTTTATGTTTATAATATTAAATATGAAACAGTGTAACATGTGTCCAACATGTGCCAGAATTAACCATTAGGCTAATTCTCATGCATATTCCCTTTCAGGCGTGGGTGCAGCCCAGACTGACTGAGGTGCATTCGAGTTTCAAAGGGGTGCAAACATAAAACGCTTCGATTAAGTGGCATTGACTTAGGCATCTGAAATGAGGGTGCCCCCTTTTGCAGCCCTGTAGACCCGGGTCTGGTCCCATTGGCAGGTTGATAGCAAGACAGAAGACAGGACATAACAGATACAAAACATTCAGTCCATACGCACGGCATCACCTCGGTACCGGCTCAAATGAGTATCCAGTTTCGATGCTAGTTTTAGTATTGTTTAGTATCTCATTTTCAGTACTTTTGACAACCCTATTTCACAGAACACAGGTTAAAGATAAAC
This sequence comes from Periophthalmodon schlosseri, assembly GCA_000787095.1. Taxonomy (NCBI): domain Eukaryota; kingdom Metazoa; phylum Chordata; class Actinopteri; order Gobiiformes; family Gobiidae; genus Periophthalmodon; species Periophthalmodon schlosseri. The sequence goes on from KN478486.1 coordinate 140,454, forward strand.
AAGACAAGAGCTGAAATAATCACAATCTCTCAACAAGACTGGACATTAACATATGGAAAACACTTTACTTTCTGTTATATTACACCTGAGGCATGTCGTTTAGTTTAGCTGGGCAGTTTTACATACAATTTACTGCACATACATTATCATTACACAGTAGCATAGTTGAATCAATTGCTTATGGGCGCCTACCCCCATACAATGTGATTACAAGAATGCAAGGTAATAGCTGCGAAGTAATGAGTCTGTTTTCAACAACTGAAATGGCAGTGTCGCGCGGTCAGGACAATCAAGGCGAGCACTGCATGTCCAATACAATCTAAACTCATCGTGTGACAAAAGTATCATTAAATTGTTTGAAATATATCCAAATAATACTGTTTTCCCTTCACTTCTGCCTGTTGAAGCATGGTTGAGGTCACTGTATTCTTGAGTACACCCTACTGGCCACTGAGCAGAATGCAGAAACCGCGGTTCCAAATGTCTTATCAGCTTGTGTTGTCTTGTGCTACGGAGGCCATGCCACACCACACTCTACATGTGCTTTTACAACCAGAGCCGGCTCAAACGGCGCTGAACAAACCCCATGGAGGAATCTGGAGGAGTTGGAGATTTCTCTTGAGTGCAGATGTGCAGCAGGAGACGACAACAGCAGCACCAACTTTCAACACTGTGTCTAAAAATAACTCTCTTTTAGCTCCATGTTTGTAATGATTAGATGTTAGTTAGACACACAGAGATTTAATCAAACATGAGCTAGTTTCAGAGCTAGTTTGTGTGAAATGGAAGATCTGGATGGAGCAGGACACAGTTCTATATGTACAAATATTAATAAACTATGTAGGTGTAGGCTTCTCTATTTAGACTCCAAATGCCACAGTTTATATGCACTGAAAATGTCAGTACAAATAAATATACAAATTTGCAATGAAGTTTGTATAAAAAGTGGTGTTTTTAATTATTATTGACTAAATATTGATGTCCACCCCAAGTCTGCTTACTCATAAAAGTCACTGCACACACCTGCGGCCAGTATACTGTATTCATTTTGGGAAATTTACCCAAAAGCTCCACCCGCTCAAACCATTTCTTATTTCCACAAACTGATAGATTACAACTAGCAAACAACAAGCTAACTAGGCAAATGCTTTTCTGTGCAGATCAATGTCTCCCGGTCTATATTCACATGCAGTAAACAATCCTTAAGACAATTAGTTCCTGTTCACTGGCTTTGCTTTTACATGCGTTTCAGTGGCTACTTCAAGCGCCATAGCAGGACCGCTATAATCACCCCCCATAGATTGCATTGATCTGGCCAATCTACACTGGTATAGATTCATTTTGTATTGGTTAAAATTAAGCCGACAAGGAGCGACTAGGGGTTAATGTACAGGATTATCTGTTCTCTTCAAGTCTACAGAGAGAATACTGAGCAGGTTACACCTCACTAGTATAGAAGAGTATTGGATTTGTACAGAAGAGAGAGGACTAGTAATGCTTTTCACAGCACACAATTGGCTTGGGAGATGTACAGAGGCCACAAGATTTGTACTGCGCTACTTGAAGCCACATTATGTAACTCTGTAGCCAAAAATTACACCAAATAAAAGCTTTTTTGGGGGTGTTTGGTGTTTATTGCACTGAAAAACATTCGTCCTTACTGTGAGCGAGCTTGCATCTCCACAAACCTGGCTCTTATTTGGCCTCAAGAAGGATCGTCTCCTGCTAGTCTCCTTGGACATGTTGTTCCTTCTGCTATACTATTCCACAGTATGGCATAAAACTTTGACACGTATATATCTTCATGGAGATTGTTCCATAGCATGGTTTCAACTTTCTGTTTCTATGGAAACATGCAGGTGACATGCCGCCTCCAGAAAGTTACATACTGTACCTTTAAGGCTTAAAGTCACATGTTGAGGGTGATGAGTAACTTTATATAATAGGCTTGGGAGATATTGACAAAAATAAATATCTCAATGTGTTTTTTGTTTGTTTGTTTGTTTGTGTTGTTTAATCATCATGACAATATTCAGACAATTAATCAGAATTTACTAAAACATACCTGAAATGGTTAGTAATGAATTATATCCATTGAACCCTGAAGCCCTCCACACAATACAGGATCATTGGCCCGGATCCGATTTGCTTCTCCCTGACTTAGATCGTCAGGGGCAGACGGAGTGACGGACGCAGAGGCGCAAGATACAAACTCAGGAAATAGTAATAATATAAAGATGAGTTTATTCCTCACCACAGCATCACGTGTCCACTAGTGAGCAGTCCAAACTGTCAGGTATGAAAACAAACTAAACCTTGGTCTGAAAAAAGAAGCTATTAAAATAAATTATTGGAAGACCAGATAAACCTCATTGGACTATTTATTCCTCAGCTCTCGTACAGTTTTTGAGTGAAACTGCAGCATTCTCATCCATATTATCCATTACAATTTGTCCTCTGAAAATAATGACTCTGAGTCCACAAAACATTGCTATTATCCAGTTTGAAGTGTTCTTTAAAAAGTAGAAAGGCAAGAGTAGCTCCTCACCTGTGTCTGTTTACATAAATCTATGCAGCGCAGATCAGGCTGAAGCTGTTACAGTAAACACAAGTCTACTTCCTGTGTAGTTTATCTCTAGTCTTATGTGTATTAAAATCATTAATCTGAGCTACTGCACCACATTTTAGGTGCGCTCACATCTTTTAGCTTCTGGTGTGCGGTCTCTTCACTGTCATATCCCGCTCATCCGATTGTCTGTGCATTTGTGGTCTGCACTTTTTGTTGCACATTTAAAAATAATTTAAGACTGAAAAATCCTGTAGCGTGTGGCGGGCTTTTGGTGTGAACTATTTTGCACAGATTTGAGCCTTGGTTATTTCTTTCTGTGATTGGTTTGTAGATGAATTGTGTTCTCACATTGGCTTCTGTCCATAGACTGTATGAAGAAGTGGACTAAGGGAGTGTGACATCACATACAGCGTTTGGCTCCAGCCGAGCTCATGGAGGCTAGCAGTTATAGGAGCGAGTATCATAGCAACCAAACAGCTAATCCCAAGCGAGGCTGTTGAAGGTAACGCCCCTTCCCCCCTGCACCACTGGTTTAGCAGGGAGCGGGTGCTTAGCAACGCTGCCAGTCAAACCTGTTGCTAACAGTAGCGGGAGTGACCTTGGGGAAAAAAGGCGCCTGATTTGTCTGTTATCAATGTTCATATCTTGATTTACGTACGCAATAGCAAAATAAAAATACCAGGATCATGTAGAGCGGGTTAATACAAACATTTTAAGACCAAACTGACGAGGCTCACTGCAGCAGCTACAGAGAGAGGAGTGACAGATGTTCAATGTAAAGAGAATTGAAGCCGATAGAGTCGATAGAGCCGGAAAGCGCGCCCTGATCACGTCCTGCATGTTAGCTATGTCCGTTTATATATACAGTCTACGCTTCTGTCATAAAAATAAATAGTAAAAGAACCAGTCTTTTGAACAGCTCTTTGAAGAGAACCGATCCAAAAGGTTCAGATCCCACAAGGAGCCAAAAGTCCCATCACTAATGTTCCCCTCCATCTCAGCCCTGCACTGCGTTCTTGTGGAGGTATAATTTTGGCACATTACAGCAGACTCTGAGGACCCGGTACACTGTAATAACCTCCACACACTGAGCCAAATGCTATAATTAAGCAGGAAATCCAACTGAGTGCTTTGAACGAATGCATTTGACTTCATTTATGTTGCAGTAAATGCATAAGTGCTTTAATTTCAATTAGCCTGCTACGTGCCCCTACAAGATGATTACATAAATTATAGTTTGTTTATCCTGGGAAGGCACTCTATTGATTCTATTAAACCTAAATGTTAGTCTTATCTTGTCATATTAATATCCAATGTGTTATGCGGCGTACACTGGCCTATACTCTATGCCTCCCACAATACAGCCAATCTATGTTTCTATAATGAATCAACATAATTTGTCTCAGGCTAAAATTACTTGGATACGCTGTAGCTCTTGGTCTTTATTAAAATTAATTAAAGTAAAGCTATTTAAATTCTTGATTAAAAATAACAGTAATCTTGGCTCGGATGCTGTTGAATTTGACTCGCACGTAACTGTCTGTGGGAGTTTGCGTGTTCTCCCTGGGTCTGGGTGGGTTTCGGTTTCCACCATCAGCCCAAAACATGCATCCTCATGTGGTGCATCATCGGAGGTGGAAGTAAAATGTATGGGGCCAAGTCTAAAAGGGTTTTAAAAAAGACATATGCTTCATCTGGTATTTATTTATAGTCTTTAAAGAGGGGATATTATGTAAAATAGATGTTTTGAAGCTTTCTGCCATGTTATAACGCTGTTCCCTCATCAAAAACATGCCTGATGAGGTTTTAAATGTCATCCATGCATGTTTGAGTAAACTAGCGATCTCTCTGGAGCACTATTTGAACCCTTCTTACGGTTAGCTGTAAGATTCTGTCCAAGGCTCCAACCGCAAGCCCACAAGCCATCACCCACGCTCCCACATGACAATTCTCCATAAATATACAAAAACATGATACAAAACTGTACACTACAAGTTCACAAACCTGATGCAATGTGCAGTAGGTTTATTAGCGGGATGCGCGCTGATTGTGTTGTGATTTTTTGTTTGTTTTTTTTGTTTTTTTCAGCAAATATAGCATTTTCAAAACAATAAAAGGTAACATGGTGATCTAAATATGTTATGTGTTAGCGGTTAATACCCCACAGAAGTAAAATACCCCCTCTTGTTTGTGGGTTTGCCTAATTTAGAGTTCATTTTATTACTTTTATTACTTTTTTCTTGTAGTCCACTTTAAGATTTAGAGATTAGACCCAGAATAGTCCTGTTATAGACCTGGTTTAGATCTAGTTGTACTTGGAAACCCGAATCTTTTCTTTGGTAGTACCGTATTTTCTGGAGTATAAGTCGCACCGGAGTATAAGTCGCACCAGCCAAAAAATGCATAATAATGAAGAAAAAAACATATATTTACACATATAAATCACATTTGAGTATAAATCGCACCCCCGGCCAAACTATGAAAAAAAATGCGACTTATAGTCCAGAAAATACGATACTTGGAATGAAAAGCTTGAGAGCCACTGGTCTATAACACACATATAACATTTTGGAATATCGATTTAAAACGTCTTAATAAAGAAACAGGTCCATAACCCTATCGCCTTCATAGGGAACGTGATCACAACAAAGCCCCTAATCCCAAACCATGTAGACGGCCTTAAGATACAGTCCACGGCAGCTAACAGTGGATGTGTTTTTTGTGCCATACTAAACGCAGCTGAACCTTGTGTGCATTTCAAAACAAAAACTTCAAAGAGTGAAGTAAACACAGAGCTGTGGGCCTGTATAGGGATGAGTGAAAACTGGATGAAGCCTCAAATGCAGGACAATATTCAAAGAAGCATGAATCACTCAAAAGACGACTTTGAGTGGAGTAATGATGAGGGTAAATCACTATAACAAAAGCCCTTAAATGTGGTGCATACAATATCTTCTAATCCACACAATGTTCACAAATGTTGGTTTTTAAGTTGTTAGCTGCATGTTAGTTTTGCATTAGGACCATTTTTCTCATAGAGCACAATGTAATCACAAACTGCTGGTGTTCAGCTGACAGGGGCTGACAGGGGCTGACAGGGGCTGACAGGGGCTGACAGGGGCTGACAGGGGCTGACAGGGGCTGACAGGGGCTGACAGGGGCTGACAGGGGCTGACAGGGGCTGACAGGGGCTGACAGGG
>KN478486.1:146286-203867 GCA_000787095.1 Periophthalmodon schlosseri
CTTTCACAAAGGTCGAATTTTGTGGCAATTTTTACCTATTTTTAGATCATAAACTTTTTTCTCAGCTCAAAATCTATCTGTTGTCTTAAAAAACGCTTGTTAGCTTTGGCTACGCTCAAGCGCTGATTGGTTAGAGCGGTCACATGGTACGACATGAACGAGCGTGTGATTAATTTCGAACGAGTCCAACTGTCGTGAATACGCAAAAAAGTTTAGAGCACGGTTCAGAAGCATAAACATTATAATTTATAATTTGTAATTTATTTATTATTCCCTTGGCTCCTTCGTGGCCGCTCCGCTTGCTTTTTTCGCTCAAAGTCTCATGGGGGGTAGCTCAACTGCGCATGGTTCATGGGCAGGACCGGATGTACCTAGACGCTAAAGGCTAAACTCGCGACATGCGCCATTGAGCACGGCCCATTGACTTCGATAGGCGGCCATGTTTAGACCCCGGGGCTTTGTTTTTGCATTAGCCCCGTGTAAGTTTCACATTAGCCCCATGTTAGCTCCATGTTAGCTCCATGTTAGCTCTGTGTTAACTCTGCGTTAACTCCGTATCAGGGTTGACTCTGTGTTAGCTCCGTGTTAGTTCTGTGTTAGCTCTGTGCTGCTGCTGTTAAGACCCTGGGAGCCGCTCGGACCACTCAGGCTTTCTTCTGTATGTGAATGTCAGCAGCACTTTACACATGGCCCGGGCCCCTCACAACACTACAAGATATTTACAGTTCAGTCCTTAAGAGCCAAACCCACCTCCTCTTTACACTTCACTCCAGCGCTGCACAGGTAAAACTCCCCTGCAACTTCATTCTCATGGTCAGTGACATATGTAGAGTCTCCCACATGGATACTATGAAGGACACAGTACTATTATAATTCCGTCAAGTAAGTGTGTACCATAAGTAATTTAAAAAGACGCACTTCAGCTGACTAACACCTTGGACAGGTTTTCTTGCTTTTTAATTATTACTTACTTTGGTTGAATAATATTGATGGTAAATATTAATCAGTTTTACACCAATCAACTGGCAATTTGAGAAGAAAAGTTGAAAACACACGTTGTCTTATATCACGATCCATCCATGCAAGTTAGGTGAAAATTACGTCAAAGAAACACATTTTCTGGCTGTTCCAAAGCTGAGCTAGTGGCCAAAAAAGAATTGTAGCGAAGGGTTTGAGAGTTACTTAGATTTTACAGTGAAAAATCAGGTAGCCTTAAGTTATGAAAAAAAGAACATGCTACTTGTAGAGAAAATAAGACTGAAAAGAGTTGCAATTGCAGTAGGAGTATTGTCAGAAGAAAGTAAAACTAGCAATATATGGTATGTTTTAAAAGTGCACAGGGTAACTTTTCTGACAGAGTGTCCATCCCCTATTTGTCTTCAAGGAGATGTTATTGCCTTGTCTGGAATGTTCCACAGTATGGCATTGAACTTATCTGTTCTCTGAAAAGTAAGAATGCACGTTTTTCAAGGCATTTCTTAGCAATACAATGACGTGCTGAATAAACGCAAGACAGATGAACATTCCCGGTGAAGCAGGACAGGTAGCCGACCCCTCCGCCCATTTGGTCTGAGCAGGAGTACATTGACATCACATATTATTTCCTCCAGGATAGTAAGCAAAGGGAAATATTTTCTGCTATACACCGGTGTAAGACATTTATTGGTTTTCCTGTTCTGCTTTAGGAAGAGCAAGGATCCAGAGGCATCCACAGTGTTTGGGTTCGGAGGCGTGCTCGATAATTGCGAGCTGCAGAGGAGGAGATCAGAACCGGGGAAAATTGACTTTGGCGTTGCTGCTCTTCTGACGAAACACAGGAGTGAGGCCAAGTTCATGGTGCGTGCCTCCCCCCCCTCCTCCCGCCTTTCGAAGAGCGGAGATAGAACAACAGCAGAGGTAACAATGGAGATACGAGTGACGCCAGGCCTTTGAAAGCAGCCTATCAATAATGAATGTTTCTGCTGCTTCTCTGGGCACGCACAGGCTTTTGTTCTACAGGTCTCCACATGGGCCAAGATACACACTCTAAGCAACCCTCACTTTTTTATCCCCCATAGGTTTCAAAAGAAGCAAGAACATTAACACAACATAATTAGAAAGAGGAGAAATTTTGTACTAAACCTGCGCTATGTCCAGACAAAACCAGGAAGAAGGTAAGGTCTGTTTGTGGTGACAGCGGCTTAGTGGTTAGGGCGCCCATCTACCAACCTGAAGATCACAGGTTCGATTTCCACGCTTGAATGACTGGTGGTCACAGGGGCCAATGACTGCAGACTGGCGGTCTCACTTCTGTCAGTCTGTCGCAGGGCAGCTGTGGCTACGACTTACAACCACCAGCAAGATTTTATTAAAGGCTTCGACTCTGATATGGTTCACTTTGCACCACGCTGCAGCCGCCTGTTTGCACCTACACCTGCATTTCAACACTTTACACGTTACAACCGTTATCAAACTGATTCTCATTCACACCACACGCTCATAGCACATAACCCACATACACTGACTCAGACATACATTGATCTGTTTTTTAACAAATCCCCCAAGAGGACTTAAACGTTGCCTTTTTCCTGTTCTTTACCGCGGTCTATCGAGCCGGACCTTGGGCAAGACGCTTCACCCACCTTGCTTAGTATCAGTGTGGTGTGTGCGTGACGGTTGGCGGTGGTTGGACCAGCCGATGGCGCAGATTGGCAGCCTACCTTCATTCAGTCTACCCCAGGGCAGCTGTTAATGTTCATGTATCATTCTCTTGATCCAAGTGGAAGATCTGTCCTCTGCATTTGACCCATTCGTCAGTGCCGCAGGGGTAAAATGTCAGGAGCAGTGGTCAAAATGCAGTAAGCTTGGTCCAAGTTATCTATAGCTAGAAGATAAGAATATTGTATGTTTTACATTTAGAACTAGAATCATGATCAGAAGATGCTTGAACACTGTAACTGGATCCTATTTCTATTAAACGGCACTGATCTATGTGATAATGTTGTTTCCTCATCTAAAATATACCTGGAGTGGTGTTTCATTTCTGCCACAGGAGTTTAAAACACAAATCGTGCATATTTAAGGTGTGTTCTTCCTCAAACTGAAAATACCTTGTTCCACCTTGTGATGTTATGTTGTAATAGAAGTGTTCTACTGTGTTTTTTAACTCCCTACACCTTCACTAGAATGATTTGGATAATTTCAGCCCTGGAATTGCCAATCTTTACTGAACAAAAGGTAAAAGGAGCTGTTAACTTGAAAACGACTGCTTCATGACATCACAAGGTGGAACAGAGCATTATGGACTTTGGAGATGTAGCCAGACTAATAATAAAGGGTTGCACAAACATGTGTGAATGAAACAAAACACAACTCCAGGTGTGTTAAGGGTTGCAAAACATGTGTGAATGAAACAAAACACAACTCCAGGTGTGTTTTTGAGGAGGTAACTACATTCTAACATGGCTTAGAGATCCCGAGAGTCAATTCTGCGTAATATAGCACCTTTAAGCATTACGTTGTTTGTGATGAGCTGATAAAATCCAGATTGACCTGTTGAGATAAGTCTTTTCTTATAGGTCTACACAGAGGAGCCGGGCTGTTTTTCATATGCAACAATATCTGCTGCGTGTCGCTCTCACTCAGCATCACCGAGGCTCAGATTTTAATACATTTCATAGCTTCATAATAACACGCCCACACAATATGCAAAGATTCATTTGGAGAAAAAGACGGCAGATGCTCAAATGTGTCCGTGAGAAAAGAAACTAATTCGTTTTTCTGCTTGGCTAAATTAAATTCTGTCGTTCAGAAAAAGGACGTGTTTGTCTGTCCCCAGTGCAGGTGACAAATGGAGCCTTAGCACTTTGCACAAACTGTATTGCCAAGAAGCTCCTCAACCCAACTCAGAGTAAAATTAAATTAAAATGCATAAGATTGGACAACACTGAAGTCTAAGTTCTTCAGCAAAAGTGGTTACATCTGTCACACTTTTGCCTGTTCTTTTTTGGTTTAATCCAGTTCCATTTCAGAGTGTGTTCCAATACGTCTTTTGCTGCCTCCCTGTTTTCCCGCTCTCCTCAGCTGCCTCTCATTCCATAAAGGCCCTCTGTGTTTTGTTTCATTTACACATGTTTGAGTAATCCTTCATTATTAGTCTGTTTACATCTCCAAAGCCCATAATGCTCTGTTCCACCTTATGATGCCATGAAGTGATAGTTTTCAGGTTAACAGCTCCTTTACCTTTTGTTTAGTAGAGATCGGCAATTCCAGGGCTGAATTTGTCCAAATGATTCTAGTGAAGGTGTATGGAGTTTAAAAACACATTGGAACACTTCCTGTATTACCAAGAACTGAATTACTAAGAACTCGGCCTAAATGTGCAGTGTCTGTGTGTTAAACATACGTTAAACATTATAATATATATCAGAAAACAGCCTTTTAAAGAGAAACTAAACACAAAATAAACTTTTTTGATACTAAACGTGTTCGTTTTGTTTTTTTAGATTAGGTACAAATTAGGTACATTTGCAGCCTTGTGTTCAAAAACAGTCAGTAACTGATTGTGTGCTGCTTCCAGTGGCCACTGTGATTTCAATTACTATGAGACATCACCCATGACTGCCTTGATTACAGCCAGGTGTTTCTGATTACAAACATTACATTTGTTATCAGTGAAAGTTATGTTTGATTTGAACATGTCCAGATCTCATACCTGGAGACACGGTTAGGCCATGTTTATAGAATTTAAAAGATCACATGGTAAACGGTCACATTTTATACAGCGATTTCCCACCTTCAAGTCACTCAAAGCGCTTTACATCAAGGGACCACTCACCCATTCACACACACATTCATACACAGACACTGGGGGCGAGGTGGATTAAGTGTCTTGCCCAAGGACACAACGAGAGCGTTCATCTGTGGGAGCTGGAATCACACCGCCAACCTCTGGGTCAGTGGATGTGACCTGTCTACCAATGATGTTTATGTCAAGAGCAGGACTTGAACCACTAACCTTTGGATCAGTGAACAAACGCCCTACGAACTGAGCTACTGTCGCCCAATTTAAAATCAAAATCGACATACAGTTTCTTTACAAAGACATTAATAAAAACATTTATCAATTTTCAAGTTGTTTACCTGTCTGATCTGTCTTATTAGAGAGTTACCTGAAGGAAATATTCTGTTGAACTTGCATTTGAGCCCAGTTTACCTGTGAATTATTAGTGAATTATAATTTGAACCCTGAAAGTTTGGCTCTTTGTAATTTCTTGTCATTGATTGCATGTTCAAACCAAACAGATACAGTAGGCCACAGTAATATTCAACAAACAAACTCCAAAAACTGATCTGCAAAAGGCAACTCTTAGCCTTGAGTATGAACAGAAATCTGAATTACAATTCAGCAAAGTCTCCCTTTTTCATACAAGGACAGAAACTCATTTAGCAAAAAAATACCAGATAAAAAAAATAAACAAAAATGCTCTGTCCGCTTTCTCCAGCCAAAAGCACCGCCGGCCACAAGCTATTCTGCTATTATCATATACCAGAGACAATAACACAGTATTTAACTTTATTATACGACTCTGTTTGAAGCTATCTGACCCATGCATTACCTTTAAAAATACTTGACTTAACACCTACATGAGAATCTAACCCTGCTCTGCTCCTCACCAAGGCTGTAACAGAAAACAATGCCTGTGCTAGTGTTAGATTAAAACCTAGACAAATCCAAGAGATCTGATCCAAGTTAGGTCTAAGCTGTTCCAAAAGTATTTACGTCTAAACCTATGAAACAAGCAAACAAACAAACAAACATCTCAGGACCATGGACAGCGACAACCACCAGCCGCTCTCTTGAATGAATAGAATCACTATTTCAGTAAATGACCCAATAATTCCATTTACTCCAGCTTTTATAAACTATTATTCGTAAGTAATGAGTTAATAATTTTGAGTGCTACTCCATATATTTAATTTTCCATAGAGCAGTTAGCACTTTGTTAATGTGTGATGTTGTGTGGATGTGTGTGAGCCAGAGAGTGGACAGTGTGAATTGTTCTTATTGTTGACTGAATGTAATTGCATTGTATCATTTATTTCTGTAAATCAGGGGCTGCAGATGGAAACTAGCTGTTTAGCTACAGTCTGGTGCAGAACATTGTGTTTTTTTTATGAGCTTAATGTCTCTGTACATTGTCCCTTCAAATAAAGACTAAACTAAACTAAACAATACCAGATGTAAGCAAGCAGGACTTGTTATCAGCTAGTATTTCCAGACAAAATGACAAAAAAGCAAAAAGTGTTTTCTGCCATCTGAAGATTCCTGTGTACCACCATAAGAATGACTTGAAAACCAGTAGTTTACATTATTTTTTCCACATAACGATGTCCCATCAGTGATTTTATCATTCATACAATAATATGAACTAGGGACGCATCGATTGGATACTGATTTAGATTATTGGTATCGATACTGGAAAATGTGCTGGATTAGATATCGGCTTTCTAATATCGGTTCAGCCGATATCCTGGTTGGACAAATAAATTGATGTAATATGACTATTTGCTGCCCAGAAACACTCATAATGTTTGAACTTTTATTTATACAAAGCAGTTCTGTAGCTACTTGAGAGATAAATAACAGCCACATAACAACTTTGGATGAGTTTTGTTTTATTTTATTTTTGTTTACATATATAAAAGACGATCGGTTGACACCGCTTTGGCAGATACTTAAAGCCACAGTATCGAAATCAGTATCGGAACTAAAAAAGCTCGATCGATGCATCCATACTATGAACACATCACAGCCAACACCACGAGCTGTTTCTATTCTCAGGCTCAGTCCAGCACCACGGACAGCGCCAGCCACCAGACAGTCAGTTATTACAAAAGAGATGCTATAATATTAAAAAAAGAATAACATGGATTAGATGTAACTGCAATATTTATTTTCTAAATGTCCAACTTAGACTTCTTGAATTATAACGAAGGGGGGAAATAGTTGGGAACTACTGGCCTACACCACCGTGCAGAGCTAAAATTATAAGACTTAAAGCTGACCTATTAAGCAAAATCGACTTTTCAGAGCTTTTAGCCATGTCATAGTCATTTCTCCTTCTCATTTACCCTCTTGAAGTTGTATTTGGAGTAATTCTTGCATGTCTGAGCAGTAATCGCTTATTTTCAAGACACCATATTGCTGATCAATCCCCGTTTTCACCGCCACCGGTACACGCCCACTGATCTGTACTTACTTCATTCTCCAGTTTAATCGATGACACACATAGGATTGTCAGCATTGTTTAGTCATTTTTGGTACAAATTAAAATATCTGCGTGATCTGCAGCTATCCATAGGAGATGTCAGCAGCTACACGGCTTTTTGTCGTGATGACGTTTACGGCGACAGCTCCCATTGGCCACCGCAGTTTTCTAACGTGGAAGTCAGCTAACTTATTTCATTTATTAAGTCATTTCAGATGAATATTGCGATTTAAAATGTGCAAATTCTAACTATCCACGGGTGTCGTAGATTATAACTATACAGCAGACACAAGCACAATAGGTCTTCTTTAAGTACAGTATTTTACCCACTCAGCACTGCCCCGTCAGCAGTTTCCCCATTCATAAAATACTATGAGCACGTTCCAGCAAACACCACATGCTGTTTGTGTTCCCTGCTCATTCCAGCACCACGGACAGCGCCAGTCACCAGTCACTCTCCCTCAAAGCGCCGTGATACAATGGTCAATCTTTCTATTCTCTGGCCGCAACCCCACGGACAAAACCATGCAGCGCGAGATAGGCCCACAGCTGCGGCCGTGTCATGTTCGCTTTCAAACCCACCACACAAGGCCAAGCACTGTGGAGCACAATTATTTGACTGGGGCTTTTATTTACTGCGAGCCAACAACAGAGAATCCTCTACAAAATGAGGACAAATCGCTGTGTCCTGTGTCAATACGTTACAAAAGGCTTTCAAAAGGATTCTCCAGCATGAAAGATGGGAAGTTTGGTGCCCTCGCTGTATACATTTCCAAAGCTTGAAGTAAACATCATGAAAAGGAATATATGTTTTTGAGTCGGCCATCTTGAAACCGTGTGATCTCTGTGTTTTCCGTGTATTTGAGCTTCTCTTGTGTAAAGACGTCGGGCCATAGACGGTGTAGTGCCTCTCTGAGACCAATCAGTGCTCCAGCGCAGAATCCCTCGTGTCCCTTTTAGCTGTGACGTCTTCAAAGAGGTTCTCTCTTTATCCGAGCACATGGCAATCTCTGCTTTTATACTCCAAAAATGACCCGAAACATCATGGCAAAAGGGCTTCTAACTGTGATGCGTGGTATTGTCTAAATCATTTGTTTTAAAGGAGCAATATTTAATATCTTCCTGGACGTGCACCTGTCACCTGCTTGTCTCATTGGAAATGGTACTACATTATTTTTATAATTGGTTAAAATAGTGATTATTCCTTCTTTTTTTAGATAGACAGATCCGATAATGATTTGTTTATTACTAAATTGGTTGACTTATGATTTCAATAAAGGTTTTGTTGTGATTAACAAAGAAATAACTTGTTTTAGCCCTGTTCCACGGTATGGCAGTAAACATATCCATCGCCATAGAAACAGGCAGGTGACCCCACAAGGCCAAGCTGCAGGTCAGATCTGTGGAGAGGCAATGATAACAAGCAATAAAAAACGCTGTAATGAAGTACAAGATAAGATAAATGTAATGCCATACTGCGGCACAGCAACAGCATCTCCATGGAGACAAGGGGCAGACATTCTTCCAACCATTAATAATCAATTATACCAGGGGGCAACAGTAGCTCAGTTGGTAGAGATCCGTTGATCCACAGGTGCGATTCCAGCTCCCACAGATGAATGCTGTTGTTGTGTCCTTGGGCAAGACACTTCACTCACCTCACCCCCAGTGTCTGCGTACACTGGTGTATGAATGTGTGTGTGAGTGGGTGAGTGGTTCCTTGATGTAAAGTATAACAATCCTAAAAATAAGTGGCGAGTCAAACATATTGGGGACAAAAGAAAGACTGAGCATTGATGATAAAAGTAAAGGTATTGAGTCAATATTTTAAAACAGAAAAAAATAGCAGCTGCGATAGAGTTCCAACTGTTAAATGATGCATGAAAGAAGTTCAATACAAGTCATCGCCTTGAGCCAGAAATACAAAACATATTTTAAACATAAAATCAAATCAACCAAAACATATAGTTCAATAACAGTGTAACAGTTTCATTATTCTGGACACTTCCCATGCATTTTTCTCCAGCAAACCCTTCTGAAATGCTCAGGGCACACACACAGAGACACATTCACTGTCAGATGCTTTGTTGTGCACACATCCCCAGTTCTGCTCTGTGTAAACACGACTACACAAGTAAAGAAAGTGGGACTACTCATGTGTCAAAAACAACTTTAGTCACTGGGGGCTAAATGCTAACAGACGCTACTTTTAGCTCCCTAAAACTGCACAGTGTTTCAGTCAGAGCGGGATCACAAAGCAGCGCTATGACGCTAAAGCTGATTCAGTGTCAACACAAGTCACTGGTTTTTACTCATGTGTATTTCATTTTAAAGAGTAACAACCATAGAAAATATAAAGAAGTGGACTAAGCGAGTGTGACGTCACCCATAACGTTCGGCTCCAGTCAAATGAAGCTCATCGAGGCTAGAGCAGTTATAGGGGTGAATTTGGAGCAGAGTTCCGCATTTGGAATTCCGACCACGAGTATCATTGCAACCAAAGAGCCAATCTGGAGTGAGGCTGATGAAGGTAACGCCCCTTCCTGCCTGCACCGCTGGTTTAGCAGGGAGCGGATGCTTAGGAACGCTGTCAATCAGGGCAACAGGGCAGCCATTACCTGTTGCTAACGCTAGCGGGAGCAACCTTGGGGAATGGAGGTGCCTGATTTGTCTGTTATTAATGTTCATATCTTGATTTACAGACAAAATAGTGAAATATAAACACCAGGATCATGTAGAGCGGGTCAAATACGAACATTTAAGACCAAAATGAGGAGTCTGACAGCAACATTTACAGAGAGAGAGGCAGCAATTTTTTGTATAGAAAATGAATTGGAGCCTGAGCGCACCCATGCTAACTTCCTATTTGGAACCTGGCGGCTAGCGGGTTAGCTATGTTCATTTATACTGTATACAGTCTATGATAACAACAAACACAGCTTGACACATATTATTTGGACAATTCAGAAAGCAATTCTGAATTTGATGTGATAATTTCAGATGAAGAGAAGGACCCTATCGATGGGTTTTAGAATGATGGAAAGTTAGCATCGTAGCCATAGCAATTAACAATTCAGACAAAATATTATATCTTTTTAATAGTTAATTATACTCAAAATGTCACTATATCACAGGTAGCTGAAACTTATGAAAGAATCCAAACATAGTCCAAAAATGTTTAAAGCTTATTTTTATTTGGCTCCGCAAACTTGTCACATTAGTCTTATGGGTTGAAGACCTTTAAGACAACAATCGTATCTTTGGAGTCGAATAATGGCGCCACTTTCTGATGCTATTGTGAAAAAAAATATTTCATTCTGGTTTATTGATAAAAAAGATTTTGGATAGGCCCAGTAATCACAGATATATTAACCATAAACAAACACATCTGAAATCTGACAGTTAAACAAACTTTGTGGCTGTTTTGCTTCATGTGGATAGGCCCAGTAATCACAGTTATATTAACCATAAACGAACACATCTGAAATCTGACAGTTAAACAGTGAATTCCACCATAGAACTCTCCAGCTCAATGTTAAACTATAGTTGTGACGTCATGTGAAGCTATGTGGGTCAAAAGCTAACTCCAGTGTCTGTTTTCATAGGCAAAACATGTGCATTTTTCTAGTTAAAAGGTCGGTATGTGCATTTTAGATGATGCATATTTTAAATGAACCGGAATTTGCTCTTTAAACTTGAATAATTGGCTTGGTCTTCAGTGAGCACTTTCAATGGTATGAAATAAGTGGATTTGACAGATTCATATATTTTTTGGAAATAGTACTTGGCTCGGTGAGATAGTACTTGAGATAAATATTCATCATTTCATATCACTTAAGTGGAGGTTTATGAAGAAATATAGAAAACAAAAAGCTGGAAAATACAAGAAGTAATCCCGTTTTGCTTCCTGTATTTTCCAGCTTCATCAATCCATCCAAAATGCTGGGACAAATTATGCACAAGGAAGGCATTTTTCTGACACTTTAAACATTGATTTAACAAAATAAATCTGTTTTGTTTTGTTAACATTACGGTTGCTAGGGAACATACCTCTACATATGTCATATCTGCCCGTGTCCAACCAGGAAGTAAAAAAAAATCACCAAAATGACAAACTAGGATCTTGTAAATCTAGTAAAATCTAGTAAGATTTAAAAAAAAAACAAAACATATAATGTTAATTATGTTTTGTTTTTTGTTTTTTTTTTTTTTTTTGTTTTTTTTTTTATAAATGAGTAGTCTAATCTGTAATATGCACTTTAAAGGTTCTATGTTACACAAAATTGACTCTTGTGAGCTTTAGGCCATGTTATAATGCTGTTACCTCCTCAAAAACATACCTGGAGTTCTGTTTTGTTTCATTTGCACGTTTGAGTAACACTTTATTATTAGTCTGTCTACATCTCCAAAGCTCAAAATGCTCTGTTCCACCTTGTGATGTCATATAGTAGTAGTTTTCAAGTTAACACCTCCTTTTACCTTTAGTTCACTTGAGATCGGCAATCCCAGGGCTGAAATGATCCAAATGATTATAGTGAAGGTGCATGGAGTTTAAAAACACAGTGGAGCACTTCCTGTATTACCACATGACATCACAAGGTGGAACCGAGTGTTTTCAGTTTGAGAGAAGGACTCCTTAACTGCCTAAATATGCAGGGTTTGTGTGTTAAACATGTGTGAATGAAACAAACCACAAATCCAGGTCTGTTTGTGACGAGGAAACAACATTATAACATAGATCAGAAAACAACATAATACAGGCCCTTTAAAGATTTTTTGTTTGAGTTTCCTTTATGTTCAGATGTTCCAGAGGTCAACCAACCATCACAGACACAAAACCCAATGCTTCAGATCACTTCCAAAATCCCCTAGTGGTCTCTTTGCTCTCTCTTCTCTCATGCATAAGCCTGTATGGAAGCCAGACACTGCAGAAAGGAAAAAAAAAAAACAAAAAAACATGTACTATTCGCCAAGGCTAGAGGCTAAATGACTTTCAATGAGCTTCGTATTGTCCAAATCACGACTAAGTCTTGTTATAGCAGCTTATACAGACAGCAACCAAATGCAGAAGACACGCATGGCTCTGGCCCCGTGACATCTGCTTTCATCACCGCACATGTATTACCTACACAATGGGAAATCCCCTAATGCCATTATCTATGTGCTAAAGGATATGCTCGCAGGATTATAGGGTTACACCAGCGGTCATTTTGGTATGTTATGTGGAGGACAGTGTAATGGTTTTAAACAGGGCAGCCAGAGACAAAGGGAGGAAGACAGTACAATAATGCACTTTTAGTTGAGAAAGGATTGTGTTATAATTGGTTTAGGAAATATATACAGGGTATTAGGGTTAGGTTGGGGTGTAGGGTAGGGTTAGGGTTAGAGTTAGGCCAGGGTTAGGGTTAGAGTTAGGGTTAGCTTAGGGTGTAGGTTTAGGGTTAGAGTAGGGTTAGGGTTAGGTCAGGATTAGGGTAGAGTTAGTGTCAGGTTAGGGTTAAGTTAGGGTTGGCGTAGGGTTAGGGTAGGGTTAGGCTGGGATTACCTATTGTGTCCGATTAAAATGTTTATACTTGTAAATCCTAAATATAGTTGTTAAAAAGCTACAATATTACAACAACTGACACATTATAAGTACCTCTTTGCGGCTTGGATACATTTGGCAGTGGATGATGCTAATGACAACAGAAAAATATAATATTATTTAAAATACGCAAAGTTGCCTAAATATAAAACAAATAGATACATATTTAAAGTGACACTATGTAACTTTGTGGACTTTCATGAAGTCAGTTTCATGAAGAATGATTTCATGGAAACAGAAAGTTAAAACCAACATGTTTTGTGTCATGCACTTTTATCTCTGTGTAATTTTATAGCCAAAAGAACAACATTTACACGGAAACAAGCAGGAGAAGGCCGTCCTCCAGACCAAGTAAGAGTCAGGTTTGTGGAGATGCAAGCCCGCTCACAGTAAGGACGTATGTTTTTTCAGTGCAATATAAACATAAAAAAGACACAAAAAAGCTTTTTTTTTTAGACCTTTTTTTATCTTCTGCTCTTTTAATAGCCACAGCTGTGTTCAGTTCAGTTTGCCAAAAACAAAATTGACAATGAATAAAATTAAAACAATAATGCATCTCTCCCATCAATAATCCACATACTTTTTTAACACACATTTTATTATCATTTGACAGTTTTGTTAAATTGTACTATCATCAAGGAAAAATCTTCATTTCCCCCGGGTTCGTTTTATCACAAATAAAAAAGTGGAAATTCAAATCTGAGTTTCCATTAGCACAAAGTGCTTTGAGCAGACTATCACAGCGGTTAAATTAAAAACAGTTAGCTGCTTATCTTAGCGCGTCTTGGCAAAGTCACTTCCACCCCAGAACAAAACACAATGTGAGTGAATACAGGGCTTAATCTGCTGCTAACACCTAAATGAGACTCTCTAATCCTCTGCCGTCTCCTCTCTGCACACGCTTTAGCGTAGCACTATTTTACTTTATTATACGATACATAGTTCTGCTTTTGGCATAGACTGTGTAAAGAAGTGGACTAAGTGAGTGTGACGTCACCCATAGCGTCCGGCTCCAGTAAAAATGAAGCTCATCGGGGCTGGCAGTTATGGGGGCCAATTTGGAGCAGAGTTCCGACCACGAGTATCGTAGCAACCAAAGAGCCAATCCGGAGTGAGGCTATTGAAGATAACCCCCTCTTCCCGCCCCCACCGCTGGTTTAGCAGGGAGCGGGCGCTTAGCAAAACTATCAATCAAACCTGTTGCGAACACTGGCAGGAGCGACCTCGGGGAAAGAAGGCAGCTGATTTGTCTGTTATGAATGTTCATATCTTGATTTACAGACACAATAGCGAAATAAAAAAACCAGGATCATGTAGAGCGGGTTAATACGAACATTTTAAGACCAAAATAACAAGTCTGACAGCAGCAGTTACAGAGAGAGGGGCGACAGGTTTCAATGTAAAGTGGATTGGAGCCAGAGTCGATGGAGCCGGAAGCGCGCCCATGATCACTTCCTATTTGGAACGTGACAGCTAGCAAGTCAGCTATGTCCATTTATATAAACAGACTATGGCTTTTGGACACGGTCACATCCTTCAACTTAACAAGCAACAACAGGCGACTTGTAACTAACTTCAACTTTAACAACAACATATCTTTGAATTTGAAGTGAATATTTTGTTGTGTGCGTACCATTAATTTAACAGCAAAAAATATTTGATACAGAAAATATTTGATAGAGCTCGGGGTGGAACATCCAAAAAAATGCCCGTTACCATGGAGATACGCCATGTTTGCGGCTGTAATGACAAACCAAATCATATCTGAAGGAGCGGTGCAAGAAACACAAATGTTCAAATTGTTTCATATAGTCAACATAAAGCTTTTGTCACTTGGCTTAATAAGAATGATTTAACTAGTAACTACTTAATTAAGGGGTTAGGTTAGGGTATGAATTAAATAGTTTTTGTGGCACTAGTGCAAAACTCTCATAAAAATGTATGAGCCAAAACAACATTAAAAAGTAAACAAAAGCACAGTGGACCAACCCAATTAACAGCTAAATCACTACTGGTAAATACATCTGTCAGAATAGTTTTGAATGAATGCTAAGGCTAGTATTTAGCATCTTAAAAATGTGTCTTACTCCAGGACAGATATATTGTACAAGCAGCTCTTGAGGCCAACATTAGTCCGCTGTCTATCTAATCTATTTAATTATGAAGAGCTTTATTGTTCAGTAATCAGGAAGTGCACTGTTAGCATGCTAGTTGCTGCTGTTGTTGTAGTTGCTTCGTCATTACAAACACAACGCCGATCAGGTCTCTGAAAGTTGTGAAAAGTGCTTATAAACTCATCGCGGTGAAGGATAAGGATGCTCTGAATGCATGAGGCAGGTGAGGAATGACAGTGGGCTACAAACTGTTTACTTTAGAACATTTAATGCAAATAAAATCATAGAGAGGATAAAGCACCTGAAACCTGAAAAGTTACGCAGCGAGCCTTATAATAAATATATAACAAAGACAAATACTTAGTTTTAGTTATTCAACAAAACATCGGTAGTTTATGCTTTGTGCTAGTCCCAGGAGTGTTCAAATTGTCCAAGAAATACTGTCCGGTTTCAGATGACATCACAACATTCTATCGGCCAATAATATTTAATACAGATGAAAAGGATATTGGAACATGATGAACAGTGACATTTTTACATAGAGCTTTTCCACCTTCAAGTCACTCAAAGCACTTTACATCAAGAATCCACTCACACACAAGCATTCACTGGGGGTGAGGTGGGTTAAGTGTCTTGCCCAAGGACACAACGACAGCATTCATCTGTGGGAGCTGCAATCGCGTCGCCAACCTGTGGGTCAGTGGATTGGACCGCTCAACCAATGATGTTTATGAGAGGGCGATTCGAACCGTCAACCTTCGAATCAGTGGACAAACACTCTAGCAACTGAGCTACTGTCGGTCGTGTTGTTAAAATACATATAAATAAATACTTTTTTTTTTTTGTAATACAGTGAGCTCTGGGGTCTAGTCACAAATACAAATGACAAGGTTGAACTTTTGTGCATTTACCTTTTAGACAGTTCATGGCAAAGTACATCTGTCTCTCGCCCCTCGTCTGGGAGTATGACATCATCATTCTAGAATCTGAAAACCACCAGTTGAAATAACTTAATTTGATTGGACCACAGAAAGGCCCCCAGGCAGTTTATACAAAATGTCAACTGGAATCACTACTGCGAAATAATAGTAATTAATCTGCTTTAATTACGTTTATATTGAAGTGGAATTATCATGTGTCTTTTGCATGTTTGAGATTTCACACTGGACTGCACTCTGCAAGAAAAAGCTGTCAGTTACTCGGACCACCCCGCAGCTGCCGCCCCCTGGCTGTCTCCAGACGCCACTAAACGTGAAGCGCGACAGTGGTTGGAGTTTTTCCCAGATTACAGCTCCCGTGTGCAAAGTGACTGACAGCTCTGTTTGTCTGCACTGTCTTTTCTGTATCGACGAGGACCAAAGGAGGCAGACTGGGAGATATAGAACCAAAGCGCTCCAAGGGGTGCAGGGAACACTTAGTTCTGTCTGCTGTTCAGTGGAGTGTGTGCATGAGGAGGAGTCACTGGGATTACGAAAAAAATGGTAGATCAATTTGCATGTTTACTGTTCCACTAAATCAAATATTTTCAATTCATATTTTGGAGTGAAACGAGAGGGCGACAGTAGCTCAGTTGGTAGAGAGTTCGTCCACTGATCTGAAGATTGGCAGTTCGAATGTAGAGAGTTCGTCCACTGATCTGAAGATTGGCAGTTCGAATCTCACTCTTGACGTAAACATCATTAGTAGAGCGGTCAGATTTACTGACCCACAAGCTGGCGGTGTGATTCCAGCTCCCACATATGAATGCTGTTGTTGTGTCCTTGGGCAAGACACTTCATCCCCCGCACCCCCAATGTCTGTGTACACTGGTATGTGAATGCACTATATAAAAACCATCTGATCTGTTACCAAAATGTGCAGTGTCCGCTACCTGCTTGTTTCTACGAAGATGTTAATGCTTTGCCTGGAATGTTCCTTAGCATGATAATGTGTCTATCGCCATGGAGACAAGCAGGCCAAGCTACAGGTCTGTGGAGAGGGGACCCCACTCGCAGTAAGTATGCAGGTTTTTCAGTGTCTTTTTGAGCAATTAAAACACCTAACTGAATAAATGAAAATCTCCATCTCCAAGAAAGTGGCAGGTCCGTCCACCAGAAAAGTTACATAGCGCACAGCAGCTGGAACGTTTGAATTTTGAGTGAAGAAGATGGTTTAGCATGACCAAATTATATTGTACTATAACAAGGCAAAAACAACTGAAAGCAGTTATTTCAGTATGGTTCTCATCCAACTACGCTCCAGATTGGACGCTAAACCGTGTCCCTGACAGTGGCTTTAGGTTATCACTCACCAAAATGCCTTTGGAATAGAATAGGTGATATCCCATTTTCTTTCTCAAATAGCTGAGGAAGAAAAAGTAATTTAAAGTAGACCTGTTCTGCAAAATCGACTTTTCAGAGCTTTTAACCATGTTATAGTTGATTCTTCTTCTCATTTACCCTCTTGAAGTTGTATTTGGAGTGATTTGTGCATGTCTGCTCTGTACTCACATCATTCTTCAATTTTATTTTCTTAATCGGTGACATGCGTAGGATTCTGTAGTATCACATAGTCATTTTGGTGCAAATGACAAAAAAAATTCGCTACTCACTAATGTGATGTGCAGCTATCCATAGGAGGGGCCAACGGCGACGTCGGCTCTCAGTGGACACCACAGTTTTCTAACGCAGAAGTCAGCGCACTTGTTTCTTTTTAGAGGCTTTTTAGATGAATATTGTGATTTAAAATGTGCAAATTCTAACATAGTGATCCGCGGATGTCAGAGATTATAACTATAGAGCAGACACGAGCACAATAGGTCTTCTTGAGTGAGTATCTCTAATTCATTCGTATTGAAGGCTATTCATTTTTGCATTTGAGGAAACATATTCATCTGAAACATTCACAAAGCATGACCACTGTCTACGCATTCTTCTCTAAATTAAAACTCCATTCAGAAAGGCCCCACACAATCCAGGATTTGAAACCAAAACCTTGTGGCTCAGGTGAAATTATAGCCAGTTTATACATTCACGTTTTAACCAAAGTGTGTCAGAGAGCGAGGGAGAAATAGAGAGTCTGTGACATTTTGTTGATGGCTCTGAAAATGCATCATCGCAAAGGCCAGGGCTGCTCACATGTTCCTCTATCAGGCTCTAATAGACTCTCTGCTGAAGCCAGATGAATGGAGCACAGGACCTGGAGGAATAATGAAGCCTGATAACACAGAATGCATGACGCTGCTCACCTCTGCATCAAAAGCACACGCACACTTTGGCCTTAGCCTTTTCTATAGAGATTTTAATAGCCAGAGGTGGGTGGAGTAGCCAGAAAAGAGCATTTTGAGCTTTGGAGATGTAAACAGACTAATAATAAAGGGTTACTCAAACATGTGTGAATGTAACAAAACACAACTTCAGTTATATCTGTGTAATCCCTCAGTCGCCCAGGTCTGAGCCATAGACATACATGCAGAACTCCATGTTATAGTGCTGTTGCCTCATTAAAAACATATAGCCAGGATGCTAATAGGTGTGATATCACTCATTAGGGGCTTGAATGACTATGCTAAGTAGGACTCAGGCACACTTAGGGTAACACAATAGACCAAGCCTACAAACAGAAACGGTAAATAATCGGTGTTTTGAGTTTCAGTGTAGTTAGCTCCTCCCTTCAGATACATATAAGACAGTGTCCACCAGTATCTGACCAGAACTGAAGAAGAGGCTTGGATGAGCAGCGAAATGTCTTCACACCTACAACGTTTTGTCCAGTTGATGTCCAGATTTTATTTCTCTTTTGCTAACTCCAGGTATGTTTTGAGGAGGTAACAACATTATAACATGGCTTAAAGCTCACAAGAGTCTATTTTGTGTAATATAGGACCTTTAAGTAAGAGTAGATTTACCTCAAAATAATTAATTACTAATTATGCAAGTTGACGTTCAAACTAGAAAATTGCTCAAGTAAGAGTAAAAAAAAAAAAGCATTTGGCAAAACTACCACTCAAGTAAACTGTAAGAGTAACTGTCTGGAAGTAACATCTGATTTATAATTTTAAAGTTAATGTAATTGGAAGGACAAAAATTAAATAATGCACAAAATCTGGTATTTTAAAAAGATATCATTTAATACTGTCAACATAAAGCTTTTGTCACTACACGTACTCACAGTGGAAACAGTGACCACAACCTTTACTCTGTCAAATATATTATGCAAATGGGAGTAAAAGAAAATTAAACTATAGCCCCATTCACACATGGGTCCCAGTAAATCGCTACGTACAAAATGCCAGAACACTCAGCAGTGACCCCCATTCACACATGCACTCAGAACCAGAACCAGTAACTTAGGAAACCAAGCTCGTAACCAAGGAAACCACGCTCATAACAAAGGAAACCAAGATTGTACCCAAGGAAAACAAGTGGTGTTACTGTCAGTTTTCTGGTTTATTCACATATAAGCCTTTCCTGCACATTCACCCAGGAAACTGCCAGATGCAGGATAATGAGCTCTGGCTTCGTTCACACATGACTCTGTTCAGGCAAAATGCAGGAAAATTCCCGGGTCAGACTGTATGTGTGAAAGGGGCTTGAGTAAATGTAACTACCCACCTCTGTCAGTAGCCCTTAGACGAGCACGACAGATGATTCTCTCCATTGATACTTTGCAGTGACATCACGCTGTGGGGGTTCTCCATGTTTGTCTATAGCGGAATGTTCAGCAGTTACCATGGTGACACAATGCACACATTAGCAAACACTGCCAGATCAGTTTTAAGACTGTCCGAAAACTTTAAATGGATTTAAACAACACATTTTTAGAGAGACCTTTTTAACAATAAAAATCAGTTGACCAGTTGTAGTTCCAGCTAAGACTTTGATCAGATTGTGTTAAAAACAAAGCTCAGATAAAAGTCTAACTTGAGTAACAGAGCTTCAAACAGAGCAGTGCCTCCAGTTAGCATCACCCCCCAGGGAAAGTTGGTGACAGCAGCTGTAAAGTATCAACAGCTCTTAGACAAGCATGATGGATCATTCTCTCCATATACTTGCTATTGCTACAGGCCCAGACTTTACAGCTATTCAGCTCATAGTCTCTGCAACAATGCTGTAGTGTTATTTCTTTCTTTCTTTTTTTTTCATCTTGGGGGCGCTATTCATCGTCGGGCCCATACACGGCTGTCATCTGGCGCAGACAATAGCTCCCTGACAGCACAGCACAGTGTAAAAGATCACTTACACACAAACACATAATGCTGCTCGCCTTTGCAGTGGTAAACAAACAAACATATGTCAGAATGCAGCAGAGGAGAGGCCTAAATAATGCACAATTAGCAAGATCTGTACCAAGAAACGTATATATGGATTACACTGCAGTTTACACTACTGCACATCCAGTACTTCCATACAGTGTATTTAGATTTTAGTCAGTGTATTTACTATGCTGGCCTGTCATTATTATATTTGTATGTTTATAAAAATAACGGTTGGCATCTTTGCATAAATAACTTAGACAGTTATAGGTCCAGTTGCAGGAGCGACAGCAGCTCAGTCGGTAGAGCGTTTGTCCACTGAGCCGAAGGTTGGAGGCGCGATTCCAGCTCCCACAGATAAATGCTGTTGTTGTGTCCTTGGGCAAGGCACTTAACCCACCTCGCCCCCAGTGTCTGCGTACACAGGTGTATGAATGTGTGGGTGAATGGGTGAGTGGTTCCTTGATGTAAAGCGCTTTGAGTGACTTGAAGATTACAACAAAAACATATGTTGCCATTCAAACAGAAGAGAATATCTGTTACAAACAACCACCAAATACAACAGAAGTGGGGAGCCAAAAAAGTACTTCATAAAAAAATATATATTTTGCTACAGCTGAAAATTAGGTAATAGTAGTAGTAGTGGTTTTTGTTGTTTTTATGTCTACGTGTTGAAAAATCTGTTAGAAATGTGCTTATTATATTGTATTATTCTTATTACTATTAGCATTAGTATAAGTATTAATATTAGTAATAGTAGTAGTATTTGTTTTTATTATGTCTATGTGTTGTAAAATGTTTTAGAAAAGTGCTTATTTATGAAATGTATTCATAATATTATTAGTATTAGTATTAGTATTAGTATAAGTATTAATATTAGTAGTAGAGGTAGCAGTAGTAGTAGTAGTAGCAGTAGGAGCAGTAGTAGTAGTAGTAGTAGGAGCAGTAGTAGTAGTAGTAGTAGGAGCAGTAGTAGTAGTAGTAGTAGGAGCAGTAGTAGTAGTAGTAGTAGGAGCAGTAGTAGTAGTAGTAGTAGGAGCAGTAGTAGTAGTAGTAGTAGGAGCAGTAGTAGTAGTAGTAGTAGGAGCAGTAGTAGTAGTAGTAGTAGGAGCAGTAGTAGTAGTAGTAGTAGGAGCAGTAGTAGTAGTAGTAGTAGGAGCAGTAGTAGTAGTAGTAGTAGGAGCAGTAGTAGTAGTAGTAGTAGGAGCAGTAGTAGTAGTAGTAGTAGGAGCAGTAGTAGTAGTAGTAGTAGGAGCAGTAGTAGTAGTAGTAGTAGGAGCAGTAGTAGTAGTAGTAGTAGGAGCAGTAGTAGTAGTAGTAGTAGGAGCAGTAGTAGTAGTAGTTGCTGTTGTAATGTTGTAAAATGAGATAGAAAGGTGCTTATAAAATGTATTATTATTATTATTAGTAGTAGTAGTAGTAGTCGTAGTAGTAATAGTAGTAGTATCGATAGTAGTGATGGTAGATCAGATAGTTGCAGTCCAAACCTGTATTTTATGCAGCCTGAGAACCCTTTTCTTTGAAGCACAATTTGTTGAAAACATAAACATGTACCAAAGTAAAGTCAAATTGCTCCACTTTACCTCTGCCCCAAAGACTGTGTGTCTTATGGAGCCATTATTGTGTTTTTGTGAGGGTAAAAGAAGCCACGGCTAAAACCTCTTTCATGCATTTTTGCGATTACTTCTCTCCAACTCCTGGGCCTTTTCTAGCACATAAAGATTTCAATCAGTCTATAGCCGCCCGTGTTGCTTTAGTAAATTGTTGGCACCAAATGGACGTGGATCCTTTTGAGTGATTGCAGGCTGCTAACGCTCTAATCGCATTTACTCTCCCAGCGTTTGAATGACTGAAACCAGGCACACTTTAAACTTTCTCTTTGTGTCAACAATCACAGCCCTGATGAAGGGCGGAGGGCTGCAGCCAAAACCTGCACCACGGGGCTTAGTGCACACAAGCGGGAGCAGGATTGTAGTGAATGGACTGGGACTTTCTGGTACATTTACATACAAGTTCAAACTGAAGTGGGCTATTATGTGAACAAGGAGTGTAAGTGTTATATATTTTTACATTTGTTTAGTGTATTTGCTCCTATAGTTCTTCAGATATTTTTCAGATATTTAGTATTACCAATGGGTGACAGTAGCTCAGTTGGTAGTTCACATAAAAAAAACAAAAAACATCATTGGTAGAGCTGTCAGATTCGCTGACCAACAGGTTGACGATGTAATTCCTGCTCCCACAGATGAATGCTGTCATTTTGTCCTTGGGCAAGACACTTAACCCACCTTGTGCCTGCGTACGGCGCGTGTGAACGGGTGAGTGGTTCCTTGACGTAAAGCGCTTTGAGAGCCTTGAAGGTGGAAAAGCGCTATATAAAAATGCAACCATTTTATTATCACCTACATGGACACGCTGTTTTATTTTTGTTTCTGCATTATTTCCACGACTATTTACATTGTAGATTCTCACTGAAGGCATCAGAACTATGGATGAACTCATATGGAACGTAGTAAACTAAAAATAAACTCAAAATAACTCCAAACTTGTTTTAGATTTTTAAAAATAGCTACCCTTTGCTTTGATCACTGCTTTGCACTCTTGGCATTTCGTGAAAAGGCACTGCCTCCCTCTGCCTGTCAGATCCTCTGAGTCTTTAACGCAGTTTAAAACCAGACTAAAAACCCACCTCTTCTCCCTGGCATTTAATTCTAGCTAGACAGGATATACTGGTGTTTTATTGTTTGATTGTTCTTTGCCTATATGCCATATTTTCTGTATGTTTGTATGTCTGTTTTGTTGACTTTGTGTGACACACTTTGGGCAGTTGAAGTTGAAATGAATTGAATGGAACACCTCTGAAATGAAAACCATGTCAGGAGACTTCATCATGAAAGTCAAGGGTTTGCAGCGTTGTCAACAAAGCAAAGGGTGGCTGCTTTTATAATTTGAAGATAAAATATATTTAAAAAAAATTGAGTTGAGTTACTTTACTTTTTAATTTGCTACATAATTCCATATATCTTGCTTCATATATCTGACGTGTTCTATATGTATATAAAATGTAGAAAGAGGTAGAAATAAATAAAAAAAAAATACTGAATGTCAAAACTTTTGTTAGTGTACGTATATCCTTATTATACATTTTGTTCATTGTAAACAGAAATATTGATCTAAAACGGCTTAATAACAGAAACAGGTCCATTGACGTCCTGTTAAAATCTACAGAACTTCTGCAGAAATTTTCAAGCAAACAGCAGAGCCGTGGGTGGAGATAGGGGATGGGTGAAAACAGATATTTTCAAAGCCTTTCAAATGCAGGACAATACAGTATTACTCAAACATCTATGAACGATGAGGAAACAGCGTTATAACAGTAACGCTGAGTTTACATAATATCTCCCCTTTAAAAATGTAACAATATTAAAAGTCACTGTATCTTAAAATGTGAAAAACAGAACAAGTTCATTTGAAACCGTTTGCAGTGGTCCAAAGTTATCCCATTCCAAGCATCATAATTATTCACCACAATTTTCCGACACCAGAGCGGAGTTTTGTGGTCACGGTAAAGCGAACAATGACTAGCATGTTAACAAGCACTCCCTGATTATCTGGTTATAAAACACTTTCTAATTAGACGCAGACAATACACAGTGGACATATTTGACATATTTTGCTCAAATACACAGAGACACGGGTGCAAAGCCTTTAACTTTACATAATTAAAATGAAATGAGATACGAATAAATGCATGTATTTTTAAAAGGTGAAATATGTAGGTAATTGCACATAAAATGACTTTATTAGATAAGTGTAACAGCTGAGCAGGGCAGTTTTGCCGATACAGAGTTCATAAAATTGCTTATAGGGGCTAAAGCTTCATTTGATTTTCCAGTCCCTGCTCACTTAACACTATGGAGGAGTTTAGGAGCGTAAAAGCCAAGAGTCATGGAAATATTATGGCCCCATGTATGTGCAGTAGATTGGCTGAGGAGCACATATGGAAGCAGCCACATTGCAGTTAGGTCAATTACACCGGGTGTCCACAATCTATGGAGTCAGCAGCACGGAGCGTCAGGCAGGGGGATACTGCGCAGAGGTAGAAGGAGCTGTAGCGTGATCAATATGTACGGGACTGTTCAACTCAGAGAAGCGGAGGTGTACGTATATGTGATGTTTTCTTTACCGTACAAGAAGGGCCACACGGACTAATTAATGTGTATTTAAAACAAGCAGCGATCTTAAGTTATTCCTCACTTACCTTAGGCATTACGAACATCCTAATTATTCACCAGAAAGGGTTTACAAGCACTTTGCACAACTCTCCAGAGACCAGAGCTGAGCCTTTCCGTGACAGTAAAGCCAGCAACAAACTAACTAGTACGCTACACTTCCCGATTATCAGACAATAAACGCGTCATATTTAGATGCAGGGTTCGCCAGCTTCGCGTAGTTATTTTGGTACCAAGGCAAAAAAATCTGCAGCTCGTTAGCTCGAGGAGGGGCCGGCAGCTACGCGGCTCCGTGCTGCGATGACGTTTACGGCGACGTCAGCTCCCGTCGGGGCACCGCAGTCAGCTTACTTGTTTCTTTTGTTAAGTCGTTTCAGATGAATATCGCGATTTAAAATGTGCAAATTGCAACATAATGGTGCGCGGGTGTCATAGATTATAATTATACAGCAGACGCAAGCACAATGGGTCTTCCTTGATGCGCTTTGCAAACTTGAATGCAGTCTAACAACGCTAACTCATTGTTTTTCCTATGTGTATTTTTACCACTTCCAAACACCCGCCTCCACAAACTCCAACTTTGCACATGCTTTACTCCTGTTGTGTCAAATAGTCCCACCAGGTTTTCCCTGTGGTTCCCACAGTGATAGACTGACATGTGCTATACATCCAGAATCCCCCCAAGCATCAAAAACCCATTATTTTCCCTTAACATCTTTCCACTCTCTATAGACTATTTCCATAATAAGCGACTGACAGCGGGTCTCCCTTAACCCAGAACACAGTTGACAGAAGAAATTGCTTGAGTTTGCACAAAGTTAATGGTTTCATCTGATGCGGTGTTTTGCCAAGGTGGAGACGCGCTGGAAATACACGTCTTATTGACAAGCTTCATTTAGCCCAGTTAGCTCATTAGCAGATACGCATGTGTGGAGACTGTAAAATATGTTTATCAAAGAAGGAGGGGATACTACGCTTCTGCGGGGTGTTTACTGCTAACACGTGACGTATTTAGATCACCATGTTATCTTTTATTGTTTTAGAAATTCTAAATTCGCAGAAAAACAACATATTCAAATGTTTAAGAAGTTTCAGTTTTATTTTTGCCAGGAGAGATCGCTAGATTACTCAGACACGCATGGATGACATAAAACCTCTTCAGGCGTATCTGTGTAATCTCTCAGTCGTTCAGGTCTGATTCGTAGCAAAAGAAAAATGTAAAATCTGTCAACTGGACAAAACGTTGTAGGATTGAAGACGTTTTGCTGCTCATCCAAGCCGCGGCTTGGATGAGCAGCAAAACGTCTTCACTCCTACAACGTTTTGTCCATGAATAGGTTGCGTTCACTTTCAAGAATTTGATGTTGTCGTGATTTTGGATGGAGGACAGAGGTTTGTAACTCTATTGGAGATTTACTGTTTTTGAAAGTTATGACCCACAGTAGTTGTACCTCGTCGTTATTTGTTAGGGACTTAACTTGCCATATTAATCTAATGTCCTCATGAGTTGATTTTATTTATGTTTTTCTTTTTTTCCAAAATGATATACTTTCATTTATTTATACTGACAGAGAAAGTGTTGAACTGCCAGTTTTACTAAAAATCTTGGCTACTGTTGTTATGGTGGTTTGGTTTATAATGTTACTTCCTGGTTGGACATGGGCAGCGCATATGACACTGAGGTAATTCCATAAATGTTACACAGCAACCACAATGTAAACAAGGGCCAGAACTTATCTAAACTGCACAATAGTTATGATTAGGGCATCTCACCCCGAGTTTTCTGTGTTACACTGGTGTATGAATGTGTGTGAATGGGTGAGAGGTTCCTTGATGTGGGCCGTAAAGGTGGAAAAGCGCTATATAAAAATTGGACCATTTGCCATTAGATTTATAATAAATGAAAACATTTTTTTTTTCTTGTTGAATTAATGTTTAAACTGCCAAAAAATACCTTCCTTGTGCGTTAATTGTCCCTGCGTTTTGTATGGAACAGCGTTGATGACAGAGGTTGAGGTATTCTGTTTTAGAACTCAGCGCTACTTCCTGTATTTTTGTACTTTTCCCTCAACTCTTTTTTTTCCACAATCCGCCACTTAAAACATATAAAACTATAATAAATATTTAAACAAGCACAACCCAACCAAACCAAGTAATAACTATAAAAACATGAAAACCTGACATACGCTCCTTAAGTTTGCTCCTCTGAAAATGGCTGTTATAGGTCTGTACTTAAGTCTGACTCATTGTTCCTTTGAGCTCGAGAATGGCCAAAGTTTGACTGATCTGCACTGTGCCGTGAATCATCATAATATCTCCACTTTACGGCGCAGTACTGCCTGGAGGAAATTTGCTCTTTAATTGTATTTAACATCATATTGCTTTCCAACAATCCATAATACTCTTACACTTTGTCTGGATAGCGAACAGAGCCCCTATTATCTAAATCGCTAAGTGGAACAATCTCCCGGAATCAATGTGTTTTTCATTCAAACTAAATATAACCTCTTTCAGGAAATGGTTATTGCTGTACCATTTTTTTGTCTGTCTGGCGTGACTGCAGTGAGGGAACACAATACCAACTCCAAAACAGAGCAGTGTGCGGAGAATTTGACGTGACAGGTTTTGATGCTTTTGTTTTTATGACTTGGTTTGGTGCAGTGGTACATGTGGTAAATATGTATTATAAGTTTACATGAGTCAAGAGGCAGACTTGTACTTATGGGTTGATGATGATATCATAGTGAGTGTTAGTTAAAGGGCCTGTATCCATGTACTTGAGCAAAATGTGTCCTGCCCCAGAACAGATATATTGTACGAGCAGCTCTTGAGGTCAAAATAAGTCCACTGTGGGCTGTCTGTATCTAATAATAAAGCGTTGTATTGTCTAAAAATCAAAAAGTATGTGTTAGCCTGCTCGTTGTTATTAGCTATACTGCGATGGCAAAACTCTGCTGTGGCCTCTGAAAGTTTAATAATTAGGATGCTCAGAATGCATAAGGTAAGTGGAGAATGGACCATTGCACATTTTTAAAATGAACTAGTTGTGTTTTTCATGTTTTTAAAGCGATAAAAAACAGGTACGGTGCCTTTAAGGTAGAGGTCTGGATATGGTGAGCTGTAAACATTAGCTACTTCACACTTTAAGAGTGGTTTATTGAGAAACTCAACACTGTGTTAAAACTTCTATCTGCTTTCATTATATGTGTCTGAGGACACTGCACGCTGTTGTTTCTCACTCTCTTTCAATGTATTGTCTATATTGACCACTTGAAGAGTGCATCTTTAACTTGCAAGCAAATATCAGCACTATTTTAGAGAGAAAATGTGTTAGTCAAAGGGCTGTCGGAGAAGCTTAAACTGAACTGAACTCTTACATTCCAGACTGGCTGGTCAAAGCCTGATCTCGTCAGATCTCAGAAGCTAAGAAAGGCTGGGCCTGGTTAGCTCTTAGATGTGAGACCCCTGGGAATACCAGGTGCCACAGTGGGGCACTAGAGGCAAAACTGTTGTTGTGTCCTTAAACAAGGCACCATGACTATTGCTTAGAATGTGGTGTGTGTGTGTGAGTGTTGGTGGTTGACGGAGGGGCTGATGGCGCAGTTTGACAGCCTCACGTCTGCTAGTCTACCCCCAGGGCAGCTGTGGCTACAATAGTAGCTTATCACCACCGAGTGTGGAGCAAATGAATAATGTGCCACACTGTGCTTTGGGTCTTGAAAAGTGCTGCATAAATCCAACACACTGTTAATGTATGTATTATCATATGGGACAATGCATTTTAAACAGCAAGAGGCAAAACTAATTTGAATGGAAACAATGCACATGTTTTTATTAACTATACCTTTCAACAATACCCCATAAACCTGAACCCGAGGTTATATAATGCTGGTGAGTAAAGTCTTTTCTCTTCTTTACTTCAAACTGTCAGAAGTGTTTTCATCCAAGCCGCCAGCAGACAGCGATCACATAACAGTCTCAGCAAAGGTAATTACTCACCGAAATCTCTCCAATAAAAGACATCTCAAACTGTGGGCAAAAATACAAAGTACCACAATGAAAAGCATATTAGTGCTATTTGATGCTTTGACAGCTGAAACCTCTCTAAAAACAGGCTGACACTAGCACCAAGTCTGTTTTTATAGCTGGATTACATATTTAAAGCTTTTGGTGTCACTGGTTACGTGTACCTATGATATAACAGCAATTTCACACAATGGGATGGAAATAGGAGCCAGGCAAATATAGCAAACAAAACCAATTTATCTCTTCAACCTGTCTGCACTGTGGAGGCTTACAGGGGTGTATTATGTCTCTTATACACAGAGCACAACCATTTAGGTCTGTTAGCATTATACCACTTGAAATGATTGGTACGTATTGGGGCACAACTAGTGATGCAGAAGTATGGACACTTGTTGGTGCAATGGATTATATTAGAGACAATGGTATTTTTTATTTATTTATTTATTTTTTTTGCGTGGCCAAACCTCCTTGTCAAAGCCTGATCTCAGAAGCTAAGCAAGGCCAGGCCTGGTTAGTACCTGGGAATACCAGGGGCCACAGTGGGGCGCCAGTGGTAAAAATTGTAGTTGTGTCCTTAGGCGAGACGCTTCACCCACATTGCCTTGCACGAAAGTGGTGTGTGCGTGTGTGTTGGCGATTGTCAAAGGGGCCGATGGCGCAGATCGGCAGCCTCGCTTACATCAGTCTGTCCCAGGGCAGCTGTGGCTACAATAGTAGCTTGCCACCACCGAGTGTGGAGTGAATGAATAATGCAAGAAATTGTAAAGCGACTTTGAGCATCTGGAAAAGCGCTATAAAAGACGATGGCGCTATTATTATTATTCTGAAATTTGTGTTAACGTTACAGAAATACAGATATATTAAAAACAAGTGCAGCACAGTTGTTTTTATAGTTAATAGAGACGGCTTTTAAAACTTTTATTTGACCAAATAGAATTGACTGTCATAGAATGTGACTGTGGTAGTGTCATTCAGTTCTCGAAAAATGACTACTGGTTTAAAATGGTATTGCTGTTCACAAGTAAAAAAAAAAAAAAAAAAAAGTTTAAATGTTTATATTTACATTGTGGTACATTTCTGTTTAATTGTGATTATCAACCAAAATATAATCAAAATTTTGCCCTAACCCCTAACCCTAAACCTAACTTGAAACCCTAGTAATTTGAGTATATTTCCATGACATTTACAATTGTCCATTTGTTTTTAAATTATCGTGATATTATTGTTAATCTTAATTACCTTGGCCATGATAATCATGACACAAAATTTCAATATCGTCCCATGGATACTACTGGTGAATTCTGTCTGAAATCTATTGGTGGCTACAAACCCTAACCCCTAACCCTAACTCCTAACCCCTAAACCCTAACCCTAACCCCTGAAATCTATTGGTCACCACAATGCCTAATGCTTCCTTGACAACTACACTCTATCATGTTCTCTTAGGTATATCTCTACACAGGCAGTATAATTGTTTTGGCGAGCAGGAAACCAAAGCCAATTTCCAGACCACCGTGAGGGGCTGTCGGCACGTCTCATTATACCCTACACTTCTCAGGCAATTATTTGGTAGGTGAAAACTATAGATTTCTACTGGGGCACTATATTTGATAGGGTCATAGTCTTTTTTCAATTTGCTTTACGCAGCAGGTCCTATCGGGTGCTAAAAAACATGCCGTAATTGGGGGAGGGGTGACCAGTGCGATTTCTATTCACCTTTCCACTGTTCAGAACCCAGGTCAAATGCCAAAGACCTCATGACAACACCGGACATTCAATTAGCTTCGAATAGGACAGTTCGCTTGTTCTAGCGGGTTCAAATATCAGGGTTTTACAGCTTTCCGTCACAGGCGACATTTTGAGGACTTTTCACCATTAAAGGTATAATATTTTGTTTTAAATGGTTAATCGCTATGGCAACAGACCTACGTTTTCATCATTCTGAAACCCATAGATTTACAGTTTCGCAATTTGGATTCCCATTTGTCAATTCAACCTGGAGAGACTCAGACAGACGCAAAGAGAAACATATTAGTAAGCTTTAGTGGCGTTGGCAGAAGACATTAAGATGAAGGGCGTGACCAGCTGGATGATGTTTACGAGATGTCTTCCAGGTTGAATTCACGCTAGCTCCATTTTGAAAACATAACATGGTATACGCTCTGATTTCTATCCTATATAAAAGCAATGTATGTATGTATGGATGAATGAATACATGAATTGGAAAGAGACAAGCTGTCAGTATAAAAAATGCATCAAAAGCAATTATCTACCAGGGCATAGCACACTCCACGCTCAGAGATGACATCTATAGATTTATTATTTGTGAGTCTTAAATATTTTATCAAAATACCTTTCAATCGTTACTTTCAAGATAATGTAGAATTGTATGGTTGACACATGCTGCTCCCTAAACTCAAAGGGAAAAAAATCATATGAGAAAAAACTTAAAATGTATATGACTATGACTATATATTGTTTTTTTTAATTATGACTTGGTTTGGTGGGATAGACATCAGTTAAGTGGCAGTTTGTAGAAAGAATGTTGAGAGTAAAAGTACAAAAATACAGGAAATAGAATGGATATTTCATTCCAAAACACTGAATCTCCTACAGAGTTATACAGACCCCTGCCCTCCATCCGAAATGATGATATCATCAAACTCTAGAACATGAACATAACCCAGGTCGTGTTGAAATGATAACTCAAAGCACTGTACATCAAGGAACCACTCACCCATTCACACACGCATTCATACGCAGACGCTGGGAGTGAGGTGGGTTAAGTGTGTTACCCAACAACACAACGACAGCGTTCATCTGTGGGAGCTGGAATCACACCGCCAACCAATGGGTCAGTGGATCTGAGCGCTCAACCAATGATGTTTATGTCGAGAGCGAGATTTTAACCACCGACCTTCTGTTCAGTGGATGAACACTCTAGCAACCGAGCTACTGTCGCCCACTGTTCTTAATGACAAAAACGTTGGACACCATTTATGTATGTTATAATTTGGTGTTTTGGTTCTCAAGACGATTATCCAATGAGTATCACATGAATCTCTCATTTGGGTTGCCAGTTTTAATGCTGAAATCCAGTTGGTTTAAACCTAAAATGCCTCTCTCTGATCTCAGTGAGTGAATTCTGGAGGTTCTTTCACATGAGACCTGTCCGTATACTGAGAATGAGACAAACTTGTATGTGTCTTTATCTGCAGGTTTAGGCTCTGGCAACACAGGTTCAGTTGTGATTTTAGTACCTTTTTAAAACGGTAAGAACACAGGTTAGATACAGTTCCTTTAAACAGAACTACACTATTGCCAGTAGTACTAACAAAGAAATGGCCCAAAGAAGGACAGAAACGTGTATATTGCCAACAGCTCCATTAAACCGCACCAGTCCTTTGAAAAGAATGTAAAATATGGTCTAAAACGTCTGGGAACACTGAACATTTTGCTCTGCTGTAGCATCTTGTTACCGTGGTGATCGCTGAGGCGTACCATAGCCGCGCTGACAGTAAGTGCATGATTGGCCTGTGAATACAGTAGTTTCCTGTGTTCTTTACAATAATGTGAGGGTTTGTGTGTGGTGTTATATATTAAAGCTTTATACTGTGGGAAGACCTCGGCACACGTCAAAACACTTCCTCCGTCAAGGGGTTATTAATAAACACACATGACGTAGGCAGGCTCCAGTGAGGGAAGCGTTCACCAAAGCCACTGTATCTCTGTAACTTATCTTTGGTTTTGAATTGGCTTTACAGATTAAGAAAGACACTAAAATCACCAAACAAATCAAAACATAAATAATCATCATAAAATTAACATTAAAAGAGAAAAGTGCAGAATAAAAACCTTTCAGTCATAATATTGTCAGTAGAGGCCTATCTCAAATCTTCAGAAAGAAGGTTCCAGGTTTTAGCTGCATAAAGCTCTAAAATGCTGATTCTAAATAACAATAGCAAGATTGTTCCAATCAAAAAGCACTAATTTGACTGGACAATATGTCGGAAAATTACCATATGCAAGATGTGAACCAGCAGCTGCCCTCCCCTTGGTGGGCTTTCAATCCAATGCACCACTGCTGCCTAAAGCAACAAGTACTGAGCAAACAATTGGAGTTATTATGGAGAATTATTACTATTATTGTGGTTCTACACTCTTCAGCAATTTTAAATACTGGAGTAGCCTTATTTTTCTGGCACAAAAATAAGTTAATGAATTAATTAATAATAAATACCTGAATTGACTCCCTGATTAAAGTGGGTTAATAATTATACACATTGTTGTTGGCAAAGTTGTTACCGTTGCTTATATCTTGTGATTCTCTCCTGAGTCGTGCCTCTAGATTGTGGGTCGTAGGTCTCACAGTGAAACAGCGACAAAGATCAAACTTAGAACAGTTGTACAACCGAAGGCGAGCTGCGACTGATATTAAGCCTGTCTGATATTTTGGAGTCTCGGTCGCAGAGTGAGCCCTCCTCTTGCTGTGTCTACAAACAATCTTAAACATGTGACCAACAGTAACACATGCGCTCCATCAAAGTAACAGCAAAAGAGTTCAGCAGTGAACGGCACCATATCTCCCCATTTCTCATTCAGTCACTAGCTTATGCTAAGGCAAAAACACAGCTAGCCTCAGCTGTCCGGTAACTGCAGAATTCAAAATGTTATTGATTGTGTTTAAATGTGTGCGCTCTATGGCTCCTCTTTATTTGAGGGAGTTACTGCAGCCCTATACTCCACCCAGAGCCCTGAGGTCAGCTGACCAGCTCCTGCTGCTGTGCTCAAAGCCAGACTCAAGACCAGAGGTGACAGAGCCTTTTCTGTGGCAGCACCCAGACTATGGAACAGCGCCCTCTGCCTGTCAGACTGAAAACCCACCTCTTCCCCTGGTATTTAAGACTAACTAGACAGGACATCTTGGTGTTTTATTGTACTTTTCCTATGTATCGTGTTATCTGTATATTTGTTTGTTTGTTTTTTTTCTTTTTTACTTTGGTCAGCTGAAGTTGTTTTAATGTATGTGCTATATAAATAAACCTGAATTGAATAGAGCTTGATATGTGCTCAGACAAACTTCAGTCATAGCCAAAACTGATCGTGTGCTGTCTTACAATTCAAAATTCCCAACATCTTTTAGTGTAGAATCCAAAACTCTTATAAGACAATTAATGGTACAGTGGACATAGGACTTAACATGGCCTCAATACGCTGGGACAGAGATAACAGCCACTGATCTACCTATAATAGCAAGCATACGATGGATGAATGGCCATATTTCCCTTTCATTTCCAAAGTGCAGATTAGATATAACAAACCAATGAGGTCTAAATCACCATCACCGAGTTTTATATTTTATTCATTGGATGTAGCTGCAAAGTACAAAACTAGGTCTCCCTGAAAAGCACTCCTCCTTAATGACTTTCCACACAGAGCCCGCAGCACACAATCCTGGAAGTCCTGACTCAGCAAATGCCCGTAACTTCGGCTCTTTCTGGGTAAAAAGAAGAATTATGTCGTATATTTAGGGGATAATTATGAAAAATGATGCTGGCCGGGGAGGAGCTCATTAGACTGACACAGAAGGTTAGAGCCTTTCTATGTGAACAGATCTGACCTTTTAATTACGCAGACTCTAATACTGATTAATGTAAATACCACAACACTAAGCCGGCGTTTAACAGGTTGAAATGGGGCGTGCTGGAATGCAGGGTTTATTGAGTAACAAGATGGGCCGGGTGGAGCTGAGTCAGACTTATTTTTGACAATATATGATGGTATTCATTTGCAGAGGTGGGTAATGTAGCTGAAAACTGTACTCAAGTAAGAGTAATGTTACTTTAGACTAATATTAGTCAACTATAAGTACAAAGTAGTCCAAGAAATTACTCAACTAAGAGTAAAAAGTATTTGGGAAAACTGCTACTCAAGTAAGAGTAACTTAAAAAGTAACTGTGCCATCTGATTTTTAATTTAAGGTATGTGCTTTGAAGGTAAAAAAAAAAAATGTACAAAATATGGTATTTTCAAAGGACACACAAAAGTGAAACAATCTAAATCATATCTGAAGGAGCAGAGCAGGAAACATGTTCAAATCATTTCATATTATCAACATAAAGCTTTTGTCACTTGTAGACATACTCACAGTGGGAAGAGTAACCGCAACTTTTACAATTTTTTTCAATTAAAAAAATTATTATTGTTATTATTGTTACTTCAATAAAAATATTACTCAAGTAGGAGTAAAAGTATGCTTCTAAAAAGTATTCTGAAAATTACAATTTCTTTAAAAAGATACTCAAGTTAATGTAACTGGGTAAATGTAACTTGAGTACTACCCAGCTAATTGTGAATTCTGTGTAAGTAGCACATGTGTAGTCACAGAATAACTATTGTTTGTTCACATTCTCAGAGTCATGTCAAAGCTACAATTTTCATCTTGCTGTGACGGGTCCAGTCAGCTGATTTAAATTGCATCTTATTTCCTTACCGGAAATATAGAAACGTGTCCACACGACTTCAAACCGGGACGAGGGGGCCTTTTTACTCGCACACACTTGGGATACTGTCCTGAAGAAGTCGGACTGCAGATGGCGCTGTCTTCCTACCGGAAATGTGGAAACGTGTCCACACGACAACAAACCGGGACGAGGGGGCCTTTTTACTCTCACACACTTGGGATACTGTCCTGAAGAAGTCATACTGCAGATGGCGCTGTCTCCACCAAAACCTGTTTAAATCAGCCGACTGAACACGTCACAGCAACATCACGTGACCACTCTGAGGAAGAGCACTAGTCAGCAGTCCAAACTGTCAGGTATGAAAACAAACTAAACCTTGGTCTGAAAAAAGAATCTATTAAAAAAAAAATCAGAAGACCAGATGAACCTCACTGGACTCAATAAAGATTGCCTAGGTCTAAATGGTGCACTAGTCAAATCATATGTTTATGAACTGAGAGGGGAAAAACAGGATATACCACTAGTACAGATGAGTGATATCTGCTTTCTGGTATGAGGTAGGAACAACAAACACAGTATTCGTTGTTCATTTGCGACTGGGGTGGGTTATATTTACTAAACTGAATTCAGAATGCATTAGTTGAGGTTTAAGTTTCAAGACAAATGTGAAAGGAAGTAAAACTACCAAAAAAAGAAGTGCAGAGATATCACTTCGTACCTTTGTTTGAAGGATTCCAGCGTAACTTTGTTCCACTTTTGTTTTTAATCATCTCTCTCAGCATTTTGAGATCATTTTTTACTTTAAACTATATGCCTAATAGTCAATTTTTTGCATTTCTTCAAAACAACATTCACAGCTTCATGAATCATTTGAGGTATTACCCAGCAAAAGTACAAAAATACAGGAAGAATTGAATTCTAAAACTGAATACATCTACACAAAGTCATCAAAATACCAAAATAAAATTAAAAAGTAGAAAAAAAACTAGAGAGATTTTGATCGTCTCAGTTTAAGACTGAAAACCTACCTCTTCTCCCTGGCATTTAATACTAGCTAGACACAATATCCTGGTGTTTTATAGTTCCTTTCCAATGTATCGTGTTATTTGTATGTTTGTTTTTTGTTGACTTTTATGTGAAGCACTTTGGTCAGCAGAAGTTGTTTTAAATGTGCTATAGAAATAGAGTTAACACTTGAGATAAGTTCTGAAATAAGTAGTCTATGTTATTTGCACTTTAAGCTTGCATACTCTTTATGTAGTAGATTTGCCAACACTAGGGATAAACATTGCGTTGACAGAAATAAGTTTGGACACTGCTGCCGCTGACCTCCTGACTCCAGCGTCCCTCTGATACCGCTGACAGCTGAAGTGTGTGTAGGTGTGTAGGAGCAGGTCTGTGGAGGGGGGGGTGAGGGGTATTAAAGGTGAGAAGAATACAGAGCCAATAAAGACATGCTGCTCACGGCTGGAGTCATGCCATGTCACAGCGGAGCCCGGGGATTAAAAGGTCTACAGAGGACAAGTCTACTGGCACCGAGGGAGAGGTCTGAGGAGCTCTGATATACAGGGATCAAGCTAAATGTGTTATTGGAGAAGGACATCATCAAAGGTGTGGTGCTGAAGGTTGTGAGAATTCCATGTTTTTGGAGGCCGGTGAGTTAGTGACTAAACACAAAACTAAATAGATAAGGACTAAGCAAGACTGGGCCAAGCCAAGTTTACATCAGAACTAAACTGGGCTCAAACCAAGACTAAACCAGGACTAAACTAGGACTAAACCAGGACTAAACCAGGAGTAAACCAGGACTAAACCAGGACTAAACCAGGACTAGCCAAGAACTAAACCAGGACTAAACTAGGACTAAACC
Source organism: Periophthalmodon schlosseri (assembly GCA_000787095.1). Classification (NCBI taxonomy): domain Eukaryota; kingdom Metazoa; phylum Chordata; class Actinopteri; order Gobiiformes; family Gobiidae; genus Periophthalmodon; species Periophthalmodon schlosseri. The sequence goes on from KN478486.1 coordinate 183,060, forward strand.
AGGACTAAACAAGGACTAATCCAGGACTAAACAAGGACTAAACTAGGACTAAACCAGGACTAAACAAGGACTAAAGCAGGACTAACCCAGAACTAAACCAGGACTAAACCAGGACTAAAAAAGGACTAAACCAGGACTAAACCAGGAATGTGTGAATGCAGCCTCAGACAACAATTAGAGAGCTGTAACTATGATGATACATGTGTCCCCAATGTTGTTACTTAAGTAAAAGTACAGATACCTGAGCGGAAAATACTGAAGTAAGTAGTAAGTAAGTATCTTGTGAAATAATCTAGTAAAAGTACTAAAGTACCCATTTAAAAATGTACTTAAAGAGTAAAAAGTAAAATTATTTCACGCAGATTTTTAGGTTTTATAAGGCGTCAAATTTTGTGATACTGATAAAGATTTGTGCTGAATTTTGTTCAACAGAAACAATTAAATCAATTGTTTTCATATTTATTTTTGTTTGCTCAAACTATGAATGTTTATTTTGTTTGCTCAAACTATGAACGTGCTAAAATCAAACCCCTCAGCCTTTTCAGCAGGCCTCAGACAATAATAGAAAATACTTTTACTTTTCAGTCATTTTCCATAATGTAGTGGAGTAGAAACTGCAGACCCTAACCCTAACCTGCTCTCAAATGTAGTGAAGTAAAAGTAAGCATTTAAAATCTACTTAAGTAAAGTACAGATACCTAAAAATTGCACTTAAGTAGAGTACTTTACTACTTTTACTTTCTTAAGTTCCATCACTTATTTTGTCCAACTTAAAAATGGAATTATGTGTGGTATTTATGTATTTATTTGCATGCAGAACTGCTTATCATGTGACTTACCCAAGCCAACCAGGCTGCGTCTACTGAGGGACAAGGGAGAGGTACCATATTTGAGCACACCTGTTTTTAGAGTGATAAGTTCTGGAGCGGTGAAAGAAAAGAACCACATACGTCAACACTAAATCTCAGAAGGGAGAGACTGACTGTAATGCTGCATGTGCGAAGATACTGGGGATGGTCAATGGGGAAAAAGCAATGTCCAAACAATAGGGCGTTTTAATACAACCATCTAGTCACAGTATGTAACATTTTAGTCATTTTGCTTGTGTTTATTACACTCAAAACCTGCATCCTTACTCTAAGGGGGCTTGCATCTCCACAAACCTGACTCTTATTTGGCCTGTTGAACGGCTGATCCTTAGACTATAATATTCCACAGTATGGCATAAAACTTATGTCCATGGAGACTGTTCGGGTTTATTGATGCGCCATCTCCAGAAAGCAGCATACTGAACTTTTTAAATAGTTTTGTTATCCCTTTCTGTTTTTAACTCTAATTAACTCTAACTGTTTGAAAATGTGGTCCAAGAAAGGTACTCAGATAGGAGGAATTAACTTTAATTTGTCCTTATTCCTTCCAATATAAGTTCCAGTAGCTACATTGCTGTCACCTCTCTAATGCATTATCTTCAATACCACAAGGAATCATGGGTAACCAAATCAACAAGTCCCCCAATCCCAATGACATGTCTGTTATTGCACATAATCCGTTCTCTCTTGCTCTCTTCTTCTCCTCAAGTGATCAGCTTTCCACACCATTAGACCACCTTTGGCTTGAACTCACATCATCGAGACCGCCCCCAACAGGCCTATTGAAGAAAGGATCCTTTATACAAACAAAAAAAAAAAAACAACACTGGACAAATTGCTGCTCGATAGGGAGTAAATGACTCCTTCACAATCAATGCTATTCTGCACTTGGGCACTTGGCACCTCAGCAGGAGTTTGTCAGAAGCACATGTGAGCTTTGAGTGGGCCACATTTGAAAACAGGGCTCCAGGTGCACAGCCACAAACCCCTCCAGACTCATTTCCATTGCAAAGAGCAGTCGGATAAGGAAGGTAAACAGACAACAAGCTTAAGGTATACGTGGGCTGGTGGAGAGAAACTATTGTAACATCATAGCGACATTTTAAGCCTGATGCATTCTGGTTATATGAGCATTCTACACATTTGGTCGGCAGATTTTTTAAAATATGTTTCATAGTGATTTAGTGGTTAGTGGTAGTGATGGGCAATGTTGGGAATACTTTGACAATGTGTTTATAATAGAATACTGAATACTTGCGTTCTGTTACATGACCCATTCACAGTACTGTATTCTGAATACTTAAAACCCCTTAAGTCCTACGGGCCACCGGTGGGCCAAGATCCGCCCACTGCCACACTCACCACGCCCATAAAAAATAAGATATTAGCTACCCCGACATGCCATATATCTGTGTAATCAGAGGAAACTCAGTAGAACAGCCAGATAAATCATGTTCAGATGAAATGACCACAGCTCAGTCAAGCAGCAAATATGTCAAAACTGAGCTACTTTGTCAAACTCTGGCTTTTTTGTCAAAGCATTTACAAAACAAACTCTAATGCATCTGTACATACACAAGTTATATATCAATGGAAATCAAAAAATATCTCAATCCATAAATACCATAGATTTTAGTCTCCCCCTAAACATCACCAAACTAGAAGTCAAAAGGTGCAGAAAAACTAGATGAAAATTTTAATTAAAAAAAATGTCTGCCCTTTGCTGTTTTTCCATTAAAAGTTACTTCCCCGGGCTCAAACCTTCATGTTTTAGGTAAACCAGTCATCGAAATAAGTTACAAAAGTTTGAGGTTTTCGGATATTGTTTTCAGTTTGTGGCCCCTGTGGCCCCGCCCACATACATTGCATGCTGCCGGCCATTTTACTCGTGTTAGCATTAGCATAATTGCCTTGTACCATGTACATGTACCAAAAAATACAGCAAAAAAGAGAGAGAGTGCCTGTTCATCACTCTGCCAGCATAAACATGAATTATGAAAATTTGAGAATGAACAATATTATAATTGAATTAGGTTTAATTATTATTAGGTATTACACATTTTTCACAACCATCTTTATTTTGGGTCAGATTGTGACATTATTTATTTGTACACCTTTTGGTTGGTTTTCTGAGTCAGAATTTGAATTTCTATCTCAATAATTGATTTATGCTGACAAAATCTGCTGATGCCACCCAGTGCCAATTGGCAGATGGGTGGCACATGGGCACCAGATTAGCAAGATTGAAAAGTTGACCATTTAGTTTTTTCTGCACCAAATGACAAGTGACAATCTCATGTTGTTTTTACCATTCACTGGTGTCCCGGAAGAAACCTCCAAATTTTTTACTTTCTATATGAATTTAGTTGTTTGTTTGTTTTTTTTTTGTCAGGCAGAATTGAAAGTGTTGTGTTTGAATCTAATGTACTTATGTTACATAAAAGCATTATTTAACAGCAGACAGAAAGCACAAGACTTCATTTCGACACCAGGATCATCCATGTGGGCCATGTACAGAGGAAACACTGTCACGTTAAGTCTCATTACATCATAGTGTCAAAAAAACCTTGATCAAACCAGCTTTGTTTGTTATAAGTTGATTTAACCCTGATTAGACAAGAACAAAAATTGCTCATGCCCTGACTACAAGGATGCGTTTTCCAATTCCAGAAAGTGCAATACAAAAACAAACATTATTATTATTAAAGCTGGGGCACCTTTTTCCAGTTTTCAGATGGTAAAAAGAGGAGATAGTCTAACTTGTTCTTCCATCCTACAGCAGAGCCAACCTCTGCTCATCCCAAAATGTAACACAGCGATTTATCCGACACTTGGGTCACAGTAGATAAAATGTTTTTACTATTAGATCCAGACAGCGAACAGTGGTCTGCTCAAAAACTGCTGCTTTTACAATATACTATTTACAAATGCCCCAGTTTTAAATGTGCACTATGTCTCCATGGAGAAGTTAATTCATTGTCTGGAATCTTACATAGTATGGCATTAAACATATCTATCTCCATAGAAACAAGCATAGAGGTTAGGGGTTAATGTACACTTTAAAGTCCCCGCAGGGAAATTTGTCCTCTGTATTTGAAGCAAGTGACGCTCGAGGCCAAGTTATAGGTCAGATCCGTGGAGAGGCAACCCAGTTCACCGTGAGAATGCGTGTTTTTCAAGGTAATTAAGAGCAATAAAACACCTGTAACTGAACAAGACAGATACGTTTAATGCCATACGTGGGAACATACAAGCAAAGCAAGAACATCTCCATGGACGCAAGCAGGTGGTGGACCCCTCAAGAAAATTTCCACAGTGCACCTTTACGTAAAGTTTTGAAAAGTCATAGCTTTCCCAGATCACTAAAACACATTTCCCATCGTGAGACCCAGATAGGCTTTTTTTTTCCTGTAAACCATCCCTTTATATCAATCTCCAGGAGGTGTGTCATGCGTCATTGTTTTAAAGTACAATTATTTTTATATGGATTTTTCGAGAACATTTGAACCAGATAATGTTGAAACGCCCCATATCATTTAAAACGGGAAATTGCAAAAACGCCCATCCGATGACTCACCTCTCTGCCCGAGCGGTTTACTATTCCATTTAACTTTAACGTTTTAAGTAGAGATCATTTACGAGACTATAGGGCCTGTTTTACTGCGGGAACAACATGTGTAGCTCTACAGCATGATAGTGAATCGACTATAGCATAGAAGAGCACACTGGTACTAAACACGGACATAAATCTTATATATGATGCTGCTGCTGATGCTACCAGTGCCAGCTCAGTCTGCAGATCCATCACCTCAAAGTAGCTCTATATGTTTTACAAGAACAATGGCTGTTTTCAATCGACAATCATGGTATTTGAATAATTGAGCTAATGGGGTGACAGTTGCTCAGTTGAGTGTTTGCGGTTCAAATCCCGCTCTCTACATAAAACATCATTGGCTGAGCGGTCCGATCCACTGACCCCACAGGTTGGCGGTGCTATTCCAGCTCCCACAGATGAATGCTGTCATTGTGTCCTTGAGCAAGACACTTAACCCACCTTGCCCCCAGTGTCTGCGTCCACTTTTGTGTGAACGGGTGAGTGGTTCCTTGATGTAAAAGCGCTCTGAGTGCCTTGAAGGTGGAAGAGCGCGATATAGAAATGTGTGACCATTTGACCAACTATTCGGTAAAAAGAAGAAAGAAATGGAAACGGCGAGAACAATGCCAGATGTGCAAATAATAAAGGTTAAATGCGCTGTTCCTGACTTTTACTGTCTTAAAAATGGGAAAAACTGAACTACTTTATTTTAAACGGTTTGCAGTGGTCCAAAGTTTTTCCTCACTCACCTTATGCATCATAATTACTCACTGCAATGGGTATATAACCAGTCATGGTAACAACAACAACAACAACAACCAGAACGCTAACCACGCACTTCCACTAACAGTTAATCTATACATAATTAGATAGTACACAGCAGATTATTTTGACCTCAAGAGAATTTTGCTCAAATACATGGGAAATATCCATTTTGCCAACTTCAAGATATATTTATTTGTCACTGTAGAACATACAGATACAATACAGAGGCATGTACTACTATGCTAGTTTTATCTTTCATACACATGGTTTCAAAGGTAATCGTCTAGAAAGGTTTTATTTTTATTCTTTAATCAAGACATTTGGACAGCCATCCAGAAGCCATTATCAGTCTCAAGGTACTGGTCGGAGGAAGCAGAATTTATATGGAGGAGCTATAGATTAGTTGTGTCCTTAAGGAGGAGTTAGACCCTGAAACTTGCTCTAGACTTGAATGCGTAATGAGTAGTTTTAGTTCTTGGTTCTCACTCCCAGCTGTTAAAGAAGATCTACTGTGCTTGTGTGTGCTCTATAGTTATAATCTATGACACCCGGGGATCATTATGTTACAATTTGCACATTTTAAATCGCAATATTCATCTAAAACGACTTAATAAAAGAAACAAGTGTGCTGACTTCTCAGTTAGAAAACAGCGGTGCCCAGTGGGAGCTGATGTTGCCGTAAACGTCATCACAACAAAAACTTATCAGCACCTCTGATAGATCGCTGCAGCAGCAGTTGATTTTTTTTTTCACTTGCACCAAAATGACTATGCAACGCTGACAAATCCTGCGCATATCACCGATTAAGAAAATCAAACTGGAGAACAAAGTAACTACAGAGTAATGAGCATGTACCAGTGTGAACACTCCAAATACAACTTCAAGTGAGTAAATGTTGAGAGTAATAATTATATAATAGTTAAAAGCTCTAAAAAGTCGATGTTGCATAATAGGTTTGCTTTAAGTACCTGGTTAGGATGGCTTGAATTTTTTATTTTTTTTTAACCAAGGATTAAAGTCACACTATGTAACTTTCTGGTGGGAGGGTCTGCCACACGCTAGTCTCATTAAACTTGACATTATTTTTCATTTATTCAGTTATAGGTGTTTTTATTGCTCAAAAATACAAGCATTCAAAAACAAGCATTCTTATTTTGTCTCAGTGGAGATTGATAAGACAAATGCCAAACTGTGGAACATTTTGGAGCGAAAACATATCCATGGGAACAACCAGGTGGCAGATCCTCAGCTCAACAAATTTCACCTCCTTAAACCCTCTTTCAGACTATCACTTCTCCCTGCTTCAAATCTAATCTAGCTCTCCTCCTCTTATGGGAGTATAAATTCTTGCCCTTACACCAGTACCTTCAGACTGAAAATGACTTCTGGACGGCCGTCATAAATTGATCGCAAAAACTTTTTTTCTACCATAGACCCTTCCTAGCCGTCATAAATTGATCGCAAAAACAGTGTCAATGACTGCCTTTGGAACTTTTTTTCTACCATAGACCCTTCCTGGACAAATGAGCGCTTACACCAACAAGTTAGCCTTATATTTGTGAGTAGTATCCGGCCCTAACAGCCTCCAATCGTGTTTCTATGTGATTTCGTTTCTTGACACTGTTGCACCCTTGTTGCTGGGACTTGCATCAATATTTCATCTCAACTTGGTTTGCAAATAACATTCGGTTTGTTTATAGCCTGGCCAGCCATCTGACTGTTCAGTTATACACGGAGAAAGTCAGTCTGGTGCTAATTTGAGTAACTTAAAGGTCCTGTAGCTGATTGATTTTTCATGTAATTAAGTCTGTTTTGCCTCAGTACAGATATAATGTAAAAGCAGTTGTTAGAGTGATTTGTCATGGGGCGGGACTAACCTTCCACGTCCCAAAGCTCTAAACTTAACCAAACAAACTGTTTCCAAACCTTATCTTAATTCAAACCCTAAACTTGACCTGATAGTGAAATAATATATAGGTAAAAAATAAACATTTAGTAAAAAAAAAATATGAAAAAATAGAATGCTCCGCCCATGTAACAAAACAGCTAACAGTGCGCTTCCTGAAACAGGAAGCGCACTGTTAGCATGCTATTGTTAGTGCTAAACTCCACTCTGACCTCTGAAAGCTGTGAAAACTTTGTACCACTGTGAACGATTTTTGATGATCTATTTCTGTTTTTTGCATCTTTTTTTTAATTTAATAAAAAGGTACAGCACCTTTAATGAAGTTGTTTGACACTTTTATTATGTTATTTGCTGTGGTCAGAACAAAGTAGCAAAAGATTGATCCTATGTATCTACTACCTTTCATGTTTCATCCTAGACCTGTATAATGTGATGGAAAAAGTCTTCCACACTAGAAAATACTTGAAATACGTCTAATTGACATGTATTTATGGTGTTTATTCACTTTCGGGAGTAAGTTGAAGGAAACCCACATGCCAGAGCCTTGTTAGCGCTGTGTCCGAGTTGCTGTTTTGATGCTTCGGACAGAATAATTGGTGGTATCAATTAGCGCCCGCTGTTAGCTGCCTCCCATCACACTGCATGCATGGGCTCCCCTCTGTCGCTCCAAGAAGCCGGTATCCCATGGCAACTAGTCATTTCACAATCACAATCTCAAATCAACATTTCATTAATAAACAAGACCTGTGGTTTAATCAAAGAATGCATCTCTTTAATGAGCTGCCACTTCCTCCTGATTGCACAGGCATAAAGTGAGTAAACAAGAGGCTGTAGTTGAACTCTGCCAGTAGATCAGGCCTGTTTTACCTTGAGTTTAGGTCGCCTTGAAGTTGTATCTTTTTTCACACTATTTTTTTTGTTATTTCTTCATTTAAACATATACTATGTACCTTCTCTGGTGGAGGCTCTGCTATAGGGATGGACCACACATTTTGGTATCAGTCCAAGATCAATGCTAGCCTTAACATTGGCATGTTATTTCGTATTGATATTTGCATAACAGTATTGATACCCACATTTGCACTGTCAGTATCGGTATATTCATACTTCGATATCAGTAGTCCCTTGTCTGCCGGTGTCTTATATCTATGGACATGGTATTGCTTTGCCAGGAATGTTCCGCAATGCAACCCCTGGGGTATCAATTTTCAAACATGTTGCGGAAACGAGCGTAGATACACGTCCCCCATAGACTTTGGATGTAACCCCGACAACCCTGATGCCACGGTCTGAACGAAGCATTAGAATGAAATCTGTCTGGAATGGTTTAGCATAGTGACTAGTACTTCAGTCTCACAGCAAGCAACTGCTAGGTTCTATTCCTCAACCAAGTGAAGCTGTTTTTTGCATGTTCTCCCTGTGTCTGCATGGGTGGGATTTACAAAATCAGCATGTCAAATAACACATCGGTGGCAGATTAACTAGTAGAGAAATAAGCTATTCAAACATTTACTAATACTACAACTACTAACACGTTTAACTTATCTCACCCTTACACATGTCAAATAATAACTAAGTAGATGTAGTTTAAAGAACAGACCCTGCAGACTGTCACATCGTCTCTGTGGCACACGGCCAAACACGTCTCTATAGTGAACAAACAAGGCCATATAACGTCTATATGTTTTTATTTATTTTCACTGGGAGATTTATGTTGTCCATGCGGATGAAAAAGCAATCTACCTTTGTGTGCTCTGCTCTTTCTGACCTTGAGGAGCGATTCCTCAGCGATCAGTGTCACTTTTATTCCCACCTGTCTGCTACAGCTTAAGAAAAGCATCCGTCGCACCTCATGGGTATAAGTAACACTGGGTTGTTATGTGCTGTTGTATAGGTAGATTGTATAGGCAGTTTGTATGGGGTTTATGGCACAGTGGAGGAGACATGTGAGACCAAATCTTCTCACATAAGCCTTGGATCTTTACACGGGAAACAAAGGAGTGTTGACAGATCTGTAGCCAGAATAACTATACCCTTTTTATATTGTATTCTTAGGCTGTGTTTGCAATTGAGTTTAGTTCGAACATGTGTTTTCGGCATTAACCATCGCAGAGAAATATGAAAAACACAATCGAAACCGTGGAACCTTCTAGGCCAGTCATTCTCAAAGCGGGGTCCGGGGACACCTACACCTGGGGTCATGTGTCAGGGTTCCCCAAAGATTTTGATAACAATTGATCATTACTTGAATACTACAGTTTCTTCTGCAATCCCAAACGTGTAAGTTTTTTGATGAAAACGACTAACGAGAAACACATTTTTTGTCCAAATTTGGTTCTAAACTTCTGGGTTCTATTGTGATGCCATTGCAGAAGACCATAGGGGGTCCTTGGGATATTTTTTATACCGATAAGGGGTCCCTGGCCTCAAAAAGTAACCTAGACCCCCTGCTCTAGGCAAAGCAACAACGTACGGAGACAAGTACAGGTGGTGGTGGATCAGAAATGTTACATAGTGCACCTTTAAAGAAGCAAATATGTGTTGGGATATAATGTGAATTAGAGCCTGATGCATTACACAAACTGAAAGTGACTTGGGTCTTCCAAACTGCATCTCAATCCCACAGACTGAAATCAAAGCCTGACTGCAGCAGTTATGTGGGTCATAAGATAGCCTACTTTCCCTTTAAACTTCTTCTTTTAAGGCAGTATTTAGTGCTACATGACAAGATATGAATTTAGTAACCAGTCTATGTTCAAGGTTTGATGGTTGAGGATGTAAAGGAAGGAAGGTTAAAGCAAAAAAGGTTCTGCAAAATCGACTTTTCAGAGATTTTAACCATTTATTTAACCATATAGTTGTTTGCTTCTCATTTACCCTCTCAGAGTTGTTTTTAGAGCAATTCATGCATGTCTCAGTAAACTTTATAGTCCTGCATTCGAGATGTCATGGCTCCGATCAACCCCCGTTTTCACCGCCACCTGCAGGCTCGTCAACAGAAATTTGGGGGCCCAGGGCAAGAAGTCTCACATGGGCCCCTATTCAATATAAATTAATAGGAGGAGGTTCCAGTTCTGGGCACCTAAGACCCTTACCTGGTACTTACCTGGTTCTCCAATGTTATTTTCTTAATTGGTGATAGGTGTAAGATTCAGCAGCGTCGCGTAGTCATTTTGGCACAAGTGAAAAAAAATAATAAAATTGGACTCGCTAGTGTGATGTGCAGCTATCCATCGCAGGTGCCGATAACTCTCTGTTGTGATGACGTTTGCGGCGACGTCAGCTCCCATTGGGCACCGCAGTTTTCTAATGCGGAAGACAGCGGACTTGTTTCTTTTAAGCCGTTTTAGATGAATATTGCGATTTAAAATATGCAAATGATAACATAATGATGCACGGGTGTCGTAGATTATAACTATATAGCAGAAACAAGCACAATGGTCTACTTTAAAACATTTTCTTGTGAATGCAAAACTATGATTATTTTGATATATTGCAAAAAAACAACGACTGCATTCTCTATTTAAATAAGCCACGGCACAATTTCCTGCTTTGACACAACAATGCAAATGTGACTATCATAAAAACAATGCAAATAAGAGACTGGGGGATGTGATGGCACATGTATAGGAGCATATATGAAATGATATAGAATAACTCTATGGAGCACACACTTGGATCTCTGCCATTTCAATACAAAGGGATTCCGCGTGTGCTTCAGACATGTGACCTGCACATATTGGGGTGGGTCTTGAGAATATTGTGGAGAAGTGGAAAAATATATCTGCAAAAATATGTTCTGCTATTCAAAATCACCAACAAAACATCATTTACGCATGCCCAAGTTATTTATTTTATTTATTTATTCTATTTTGGTGTTTTGGTTCTCAAAACAATCATCCAAACAGAACTCAGAATGAGGCTCACAACAGTCTCTCATTTGGGTAGCCAAAAAACAAAAAAACAAAACAAAACAACAACTCTCTGATCTGAATGGTCACTACCTAAACCCCAGCACCTGTAGCCAATCATGAATCAGTGCTAGTGCAGCCTCTGCAGCTCAATGAGTGAATTCTGGAGATTCTGAGTTTTGTGTATGTGTCATAGACTGTATATAAATGGACATAGCTAACCCGCTAGCAGCCGCGTTCCAAATAGAAAGTGAGCATGGGCACGCTTCAGGCACCATCAACTCTGGCTACAATTCAATGTTTATTGAAAAACTGTCGCCCCTCTCTCTGTAACTGCCACTGTCATTCTTGTCATTTTGGTCTTAACGTTTATCTACATGATCCTGGTGTTTTGATTTCGCTATTTTGTCCGTAAATCAAGATATGAACATTAATAACAGGTAAATCAGGCGCCTTCTTTCTCTGAGATCGCTCCCACTAGTGTTAGCAACAGGTTTGATTGACAGCGTTGCTAAACACCCACTCCCTGCTAACCAGTGATGCGAGCGGGAAGGGGCGTTACCATCTTTGGTCACTATGATACTCGCGGTAACAGGTAATCAGGCGCCTTCTTTCTCTGAGATCGCTCCCACTAGTGTTAGCAACAGGTTTGATTGACAGCGTTGCTAAACACCCACTCCCTGCTAACCAGTGATGCGAGCGGGAAGGGGCGTTACCATCTTTGGTCACTATGATACTCGCGGTCGGAATTTCAAATATGGAACTCGGCTCCAAATTTCACTTCTGTAAGTGCTAGCTTCAGTGAGCTTCATTTGGCTGGATTCGAACGCAATGGGTGACGTCACACTCACTTAGTCCACTTCTTTATACAGTCTGTGGTATGTGTCCTGTACAGTTTAAAGTACTGGTAACCCAGGTTTATATGTGACTGTAGTACTAGAGACTTGTGCAGGCTACATACCTTTCTTCACCACATTTCATTTAACCTAGTTACTTCTCAGTTGTACAATCTGCTGTGTGCTGTCTGCATGTAATTAGAAAGCTTTTCATTAATCAGGAAGTGCACGGTTAGCATGCGAGTTGTCGTTAGCTTTACCATGACAGCAAAACTTCGCTCTGGCCATTGAAAGTTGTGAAAAGCGCTTATAAACTCATCGCAGTGAATAATTAGGATGCTGGAAATGCGTAAGGTAAGTGAGATATAACTTTGGACCACTGCAAACCATTTAAAATGAACTATTTCTGTTTTTTATAAGACAGTGCTTCATCAGCTACAACCAGTTCCAGTGTCTTAAAGTGTATGTGCAGAGTGTATAGAGTCCACCCCCGTCTTAGGCCCGTAGACGCCGGGACAGACTTCTTTATATGGCTATGGAACAACCTTGTACAGGCCTGAGTCTTCCATTATTATTTTTCTCTGCATTGTGTTTACATTATGCAACAGATTAGCAGATGGACAGATTGCACATGCCGCTAAAAGTAATCAGTCCCACTGTAAGTTAAATTGATCTATTGTTTTCATCGGACTAATTAACAACAACACATTGGCCTTTGTTTCATAGACTTGTTTATGCATTCAACATATGTTTGTCACTTCATACAAGACTCTAATTGCTTTCTTAATACTGGGAAATGAATAATAGTCTTGGATGAGAATAACTAATTGTGTTTATTAACAGTAAGTACATATAAAGTGCATATGACCAGTGTTGGGGAAGTTACTTTCAAGAACGAATTAGTTACCCATTACTACTATACTACACTACTTAAATACTGCTTCAAGAAAGTAACTTTACATTACTTTGGGATTACTTTATATAAATTAATCATATTTGTTAAGTTATTTAAATATGGGTAAACAATAAATGAGTTGCTGTGGCTCAAATGACATAACACCAATAATAGAAATGGGAAACATATTGTCTGAGATCCAGAATACACACTTCTTCAACAATTTACGAAGAAAATGTGAGTCTGGCCTCTGGTGAATGTCTCTGTTTTCAAATGGCAGTGATTGACAGGTGGATTAGCCAATCAGAGACACGCATGGTCCATCCATATATGAAAAAATAAAGGAAAAAAATTTCACAGGGCCTAAAAAATATCACTGATCTCTGGAGAGTCAATGAGCGAAGCATAAACTCTGTTAATCTGAGGTGAGAGAAATGTGGATTTATTTGTAAATCATAGGTGATGAATGAGCTCCTTTTCAAATGTGTCACTGAAAAAAAAAACCAAAAAAACAAATCTGATTGGACGATCACGTTTGACCGGGCTTGAGATGCAAAAGAGGACGCGGGACCAGACTGATATCAATCTGCATAAAAAATACAGAGAGAGGTCAGGCGGGATTTGCCAGACAAGGAAACATCTGCATAACGATGCTGACTGTAGTTTTTAACGTTTGACAGTAACTGTGATGTTATTATTTTTACAGTAATGCATTACACTATTAAGTTACTTAAAAATGTAACTGCATACAGTATAAGAGGTTTTTATGTTTTTTTTCTAATTATGACTTGGTTTGGTGGGACAGTACCTGTGGTCAATATTTATCAGTTTTACATCAGTTAAGTATCAGTTTGTGTGGAAAAGTCTAGAAGAAAAGTACAAAAATACAGGAAGAGCTGAATTCTCAAATGGAATTCCTCTATGGCGTCAACATCAAAAAAACCCATCCCAAATGCAGGGACAGTTTACAACACATTCTCTGGCTGTTTAAACATTTATTTAGTACTGGCCCTTGTTAACGCTATGGTTGCCAGGTAACAGTTATGGAATGACCTATACATCATACATATCTGCTGCCTGCGGAAACACAACAGGCAGAATTTTAGTACAATTTTAAATATAGTGAAATGTCCAACCTGTTATATGCACTTTATGACCTTTCTGCAGCAACGGTAACACTGCACTATCCTCTTCAATGTTATCCCAAAAAGCATTTTGAAGCCTCCTCTTAACCAAGATGGAGACAGTATTTGAGCCTTTTAGCAGATTCGATGGTTGCATTCCAATCTGTATAAATATTCTGTATAAAGAAGTGGACTATGTGAGTGTGACGTCACCCATGGCGTTCGTCTCCAGTCAAATGAAGCTCGTCGAGGATAGAGCAGTTATAGGGGAGAATTTGGAGCCATGTTCCATATTAGGAATTCCTACTGCGAGTACCATAGCAACCAAAGAGCCAATCCGGAGTGAGGCTGTTGAAGGTAACGCCCCTTCCCGCTCTCACCACCACACCTGATTTGTCTGTTCTTAATGTTCATATCTTGATTTACAGACACAACAGAGAAGTAAAAATACCAGGATCATGTAGAGTGGGATTAATACGAACATTTTAAGACCAAAATTATGAGGTGAAAGCAGCAGTTACGGGTTACGGAGAGAAGGGCGACAGTTTTCCAATGTAAAGTGAATTGGAGCCAGAGTTGATGGAGCCGGAAGCGCACCCATGATCACTTCCTATTTGGAACGCGGCGGCTAGCAGGTTAGCTATGTCCATTTATATATACAGTCTATGAGTGCGTTGCTATGTGAGAGAGCACAGAGAGCCAGATGCCACGTCAAGTGTGAACAGAGCTGACCCGGCATTGAGAGTTCTGGCATTTTGTACCCAGCTATTTTCAGGGATCTATGTGTGAACAACCACTACCACAACTGCAGTAGCCCACGGTGTCTTTCTGACCTTGAACTAAACAGTAAAATCCACCAGAATCAATACTGGTAAATCAAGTTTGATAAGAGCGTCCGGTGGGAGGCAAAATGAAATGGACCATAATAAAAATGTGCACCATAAAGAGGTAAAGGAGAAAGGATGAAGACATGTTTCATATATAGAAGAACAGAGACATGGGATGATAATCAGTGAAATTATAAGCTTTCCAATATATGAAGTAGTATTAAATGTACTGCTTTAAACTTGTAGAACTTGAAGAATATTTGATTATAATGTACTGATATACTTGTTATAATCAGACCTGCGAATAGATGTAGGAGTGTGTGACATTTGCTTCAGTCTACATCTCGCTGTCTGTCTGGGATCCATACAGTCTAAAATGCACTCACAAATACGTATTCTTTTTCACAATGTAGATCATTTACTCCCCAATCTCCTGTATATATCACTTAGATCAGTTGGCTCTGTGCACAATGGTAGCTAACTCCAGTCAGAGGTTACAGACGGCTCGACCATTTCCGGCGTATTGTCTCGCTAAAATCAATAAATACTGACAGATCAGACAGTGGACAGGGAAAACTTCACTGGAGGACACTTTTGTTTACAAAAATACGTTTTTGTGCGTTGGAGCTAATGCTAATGCTAATTACTTAATGAATCGTTGGATTTATATAGAGCCTTTCATGACACCCAAAGCGCTTCACTGTGCAATGTTCATTTCATATATATTTTATTAGTCTAATCATAACTGTTGTGGAATTTAGACACGTTTTGGACCTTACATTATGGTTGCTAAGTAACAGCCCTCGAATTAGCTCGATGTATGTCACATCTGGTGCAAAAAAAAAAAAATGAAGCATTTATTTGTACATGACTAGATAGATAGATGGATGGAAAGATAGATAGAAAGATAAATAGATAAACTGGGAAATTCAAAAGCTCAGTTGTCCAGATTCACAAAGTTGTTATTTTTCTGTGAAGCACTTTGAATTACTTTGTGTACAAATTGTGCTATACAAATAAACTTACCTTGCCTTAAAAAAAAATCCAAAAATCCAAAAATCAAATTGTTAAAATGTTAAAAGTCAAATTTTATGCTTGTAAGTGTCTATAGGTATTCTGTCTCTTTCCCATCTTGTTATGAAATTAATGAACGCTTGACTGGTTGGACTCACATTTTAATTTACAAAACAGATTCAATCGCATTCAGGCTCAAACACATCTCATAATATATCTCTTTTTCCGTTTCCTCAACGTCACTATTAGTCATTTTTAAACCCTGTCTGGCGTGTTTATTTCTGGTTGAGCGTGGTTTATTTATGGTCTTGTAAGGAGCCAAGATGCACCGGCGGATTTTTGCCTACACCGCCGATTTCCACCAGAATCCTGCCCTCCCGCCGTGATCCTCCATCTGCTCTTTGTCTTGTGCGCCTGGGCCTGGCCGGTCCTTTACCGTCTGTTAAACACATCAATATTAGATGAAGAATACGCTACTCACCATTACAGCTAACCTTGGTCTAGGCGCGGGTATAATCTTAGCTGTAGCGTATAGTGCTAGCATCGCAGCCTCCGTGACCTTCATGCACAGATGCGTTGCAATCATTTTAAAAGCAGTAACAGCATGAGTGAGATAAGCCCTTACAAAAGCATCGGGCCCCTCTCATCCTTGGGCCGTCGCTGGGTGTGAATAATTTCAACAAACGCTGAAATAACAATACGCCCGAGTCGAGATTAGCTGCGGAGTGCCTTGACCTTTGAACTGTATACTGAAATGCACTCACAATCATGATTTCAATATGTGAAGTGGTGAGCCAAGTAACACCGCGCAGGTATATGAGCAGTCTGCTGGTAACAGAGGGGTCTGACAATCTTTTAATGCATGGGGAGAATTACAATAATGCATGTTTTAAATTTGGATTTAAAGTCCTGTATTAAATAAAATGGACTCTTTTGAGATTTACGCCGCGTTAGAATGTTGTTGCCTCATCAGAAACATACCTGGAGTTTGTGTTTGGTGTTTTGTTTCATTCACACATTAATATTATTATTAGTCTGTCTTCATCCCCAAAGCTCAAAATGCTCCATTCCACCTTGTGATGTCATGAAGCGGTAGTTTTCAAGTTAACTGCTACCTTTTACCTTTTGTTCAGTAGAGATTTGAAATTCAGGGCTAAAATGATCCAAATGATTTCAGCAAAGGTGTGTGGAGTTTAAAAACACAGTGGAGGACTTCCTGTATTACCGCATGAGATTACAAGGTGGAACAGAGTGTTTTCTGTTTGAGAGAAGAACTCATGTGTGAATGAAACAAAAAACAACAGGTATGTTTGTGATGAGGAAACAACATTATAACATAGATCAGAAAATAGCCTAATATGGGCCCTTCAAACCTTTAGGACATTTAGCAGTGTGATTATACAAAAAGAAATAAAATAAGTGAAATAAGTAGTGCGTTAAGAAGTGGGTGGTTCAAAATCACTGCTGGATAATGAGGCAGTTGATTCTTTGGGTCAAAAGTTTCTAAACCTCAACAAAGGTTACCCAAGTCAGCACAAATATAATCAAATTTTGAAATATTTTATCCATTTTCAGAGTGATAAAACAGTAGCACAAATCAACTGTTTTATATTTGAATTGTTAGATGTCTCCAGTTTGTTGCCTAAAAACAGGAAGTTGAAACCATGAATATTTGGAAGGCTAAATCCTCCCAGGAGATGAACTTCCTGAATCTGCCCAGATCTGCCTAGAAGCCAGGTGTCTAGGCTTAAGATGTTTTCTTGTTGTTTTTTTTTTTTTTTGGTCTTAAAAAATTGTTGGATGCCACACTACATGATGTGAGGAATTTAAACCGTACAACAACACACATGCACATTGTAATGGTGCACACGACCAGTGGTTGCTATGGCGAAAGTTTATGGGAGCGAATAATAAGCTTGAAATCAGTCATAGCTCATCTTTGGTCGTACGACGGTTCTAAGTTTGATCTTTGTCATGGTGGCGATTTTGAGATACGACTCAAGATTTTCTCCAAGATCGGAAATCTTTCATCGCAGACAGCCAAAATTGCGCAGTGGACACCCAGTTTTTGATGAGGCAACATTATAACATGGCTTAAAGTTCATAAGAATCAATTTTGTGCAATATAGGACCTTTAAGGTTTAAAGGTTAAGGTACACATTACTGTCCTCTGCATTTGATCCATTCTTCAAAGCTGCTGGAGCAACCTGTCCCATCTCCAGATCTTGAGCTAGTCTTGGTCAGGACTAACTTATACTGGGTTGCTGTGGGGAAAACGCACCGCCCGGAGAAAACTCACCCAAACACAGGGAGAAACATGCAAACTCCACACAGAAAGGCTCGGTCAACCAGGGAGTCAAACCCGGAACCTTATTGTTATGAGGAGAGAATGCTAGCCACTGAGCCACGGTGGAGTCCTGAATGGCTTCCACACCCCATTGTCAAGCACCAATCTGAGTAATTTATCCAAATGTGTTTTCTTACTTGTAATGTTCCAGGGGGCCGACTGCGCCTGAATGCATCACCGTTACCATTTTAACAAAACTGCCCTAACGAAGCTTATTCCCTTTGGTTGTACTGAAATATACAACCAACTATCAAACGAAACGCACACATTTGCGACTTTACTTCTGCATAATCACTCTGTTTCTATGGCGACACACAAACAGAAGAGATGACCATAAACACAGATTATTGTCGTCAGCGCTCTGAAGGCATCTCGTATTGTCTGCTCGAGTCTGGAGCATATGGTGCGGCTAAGTTAATGTCTCATACGGTAAAAACGCCTCCGTTATCCCCGTGTATATGGGCTCATGAATATATAGTGAGCAAAGACAATGCCACTTGTGCAGCATAAAACCTCTGCTCCGAAATCCCTTCATATGTGATGGAGCGCGTTAGCTAGCTCCTCCGCAGCGCTGACCTTGAATCCGCGATGTGCGCTTAGCTAGCTGGAAGGATTAGCAGAAATCTTCCTCCAACATACATTTGGCTCCGAGATATCTGCGTCGTGTCTTCGCCCCAGCTTATGACTTCAGCAAAACGCAAAACAATATAACGTGGGACGGGAATATGTGGCTATTGACAAGAATAGGAAAGAAATATTGTCGAAGAGGGTGAACTGTCTCTTATCTGTTCGTTTTGTGTTGAAAGTAGGTCGAGCTCAAAGGCAAAGCAACTTACTGATATGGCGCAAAAAAAAAAAAAAAAATCAGAAAGTCAAGCTGAACTCCTAAACAATGTGCCTAAGAACATAATAATTTGTTTTGAGAATACAGAGGGTACTCCGACTGAAAGGATCGATGAATTTAAAGTAGATATATTTACTTAGATGCCAAATGCGGCCTCTTTGACAAATAGGTAACAGAATGACTTCGGAAAACACATTTGCAAACAGTGTGTGCAGTAATTGTGGGTTTGACTTTGGGTAAGTGTTCTGGTATCCTTGAGCAGACAGATACGCGATTACATATAAATAAAGAATATCTGCGAGTGGACTCGTGAATTCAAAATGACATGAATTATGTTTACAGCTACTTTATATTTCCTGTATGTCACTGAACCGCACTGTTCCAAGCGATGTTCAAAATACTAAGATTTTACGATGTGATTGGTCTTTTTCAGTAGAATAGCAATAGAATGAAATAAATACATGCAAAAAGGTGCACTGTGTAACTTTTCTGCTTCCGCAATATGGCATTAAACTTATCTATCTCCATGGAGACAAGCCAGGTCACGTTCCAGGTTAAATCTGTACTTTTTTCTTTTTACAAGATAGATAAGAGTTTAATGCCATACTGTGGGACATTCCAGACAAAGCAATAACATCTCCATGGAGACTATAAAAATTACATACTGCATCTTTAACGGAAATGTAGTCTGAGCTTTAAGACATATTATACTGTAGTGTTGTTACCTCATCAAAAACTTACCCAGAGTTGTGTTTTGTTTCGTTCGCACGTTTGAGAAATTATTATTAGTTTGTCTACACCTCCAAAGCTCAAAATGCTGTTCCACCTTGTGATGTCATGAATAGGTAGTTTGCAAGTTAACTGCTACCTTTCGGGGTGACAGTAGCTGAGCTGGTAGAGTGTTTGTGCACCGATCCAAAGGTTGGCAGCTCAAATCCCCATCTGCAAACACTGGTGTGTGAATGGGTGAGTGTTTCCTTGATGTAAAGCACTTTGAGTGACTTGAAGGTGGAAAAGCGCTATATAAAAATGTGATCTTTTACCTTTAGTTCAATTGAGATCAGCAATTCCAGGGCTGAAATCATCCAAATAATTTTAGTGAAGGTGTATGGAGTTTAAAAACACTTGGCGCACTTCCTGTATTACCACATGACATCACAAGGTGGATCAGAGTGTTTTCTGTTTGAGAGAAGAACTCAGCCTAAATATGCAGAGTTTGTGTGTTAAACATGTGTGAATGAAACAAAACATAGCTCCAGGTCTGTTTGTGATGAGGAAACAACATTGTATCATAGATCAGAAAATAGCATCATATGGGCCATTTAAATAGTAAGACTTATCCAAGAAACGATACAAAACGGTGCTAATTCTCAGTACATGCTGTTTTACATGAGTCTGAGCTCTGCAGGTTTGAATGGTACAGCTGGATAAACAGTGGTGGCCTTGCACAGTGTAAGGCCTTGGGCAACACCATGAATGAAACATGACGATTCAATACCAAGGTTATATTTTGCAAGTGTATAAGAGTGTGCACAGGCTGAAATCTTTGGCAACTGTCTCCACATCTCCCTCACCACTCAAAATGAAAGCATTCGGATAGCAAGGTAATATGGTGGGTGAGAGTGGGAAGGGCCATTGGCAAAAGCAAAAAGTATGTGTTGTGCTTTATGTTGCCAGGATACAGATTTTGGAGGAGGTCACAAAAAGTTATATAAGGCACTTTGTATAACCTTGTGCACCTTTTTTACTTCTTCAGAAAACTGTACACACTGTATGCATCGTAAAGAGTCTCAAAGACGGTGGTATTTCATGTTGCTGGAGGAAATACTGAGGAATGTTACAAAAACGATGTAGCAAGGCAAGGCAAGTTTATTT
>KN478488.1:8545-22301 GCA_000787095.1 Periophthalmodon schlosseri
TACAAGCTAAAGAGCAAAATACAAGTTAAATGTGTATAATTACTCTTTTTAAAATATACAAGCGGACAAATACCAGATCCACTTGGTTGGTTCTCCAAAGTTGAGGTATATCAGTAAACTGCTTAAACATTCCTTTGAGGTTCACAAATACTATTGTTGATAAGACAGCCTACAAAGCAAATAAAGTGTTACCAGGAAAAAAGAAATCACAAGAAATTTAACAATGACCTTTTTTAAGTAGCATTGGCACATTGAAACATTTAGGTGAACAGACGCAGTGCGTGGCATTACCTTTGGGAGATCTTCAAAGAGTGATCCTATTTTCAGAACAATTATTAGTACAAAGATGGAAGAAACAACTCCAGCTACCTAAAAATATACAAAAAAGTATTTTAGTATATTATGGTATATAAAAATGTCTTGGACACAGATTCCCAGGATGTGAGTAACTGTATATTACTTGTGTCTTTCCACCAGTGCTTTCCTGAACCAAACTGCGACTTAAAGACGATGTGACGCTGTAACACTGAAAACAGGCTCCAATGGAGTTACTCAGACCAAGGGCCACCAACTCCTGGAAAAAAGCGCAACATACAATTTTTTTGTACATTTTAGTATTTCATTTTCCTGTCGCAACAAAAATGTAAGTACACTTCTAAGTACAGCTGGGAAAATGTATTGATAATCCATGCATCAATTCATCAATAAAAATTGCTTATCTGAATAGTAATCAAATACCTGGGGTAGTACTGCTTGGGGTACACCCCTTATATACATTTATCACCTTAATGGCTATAGAGCCTAGAGCCCAGACAGAACAGGACTCACTCTCGTATGAGCACATTTGGAGTCACAAATTCTACATGAACACCTGTAGACTAGGGAATGAAGAGAATGATATCCCGGGGACATGGTTTGATAATTTGATGTGGATATGCCTCTCAATGTTTCAATTATACATTTACAATGACAATGATGTTATGTGTGTTATAGTGCATACAATTTGGTGCTCAAATGATTAACATTAGACTATTTATTAAACTAATATTGTGTCAGCATATCACTGGCACCCACTGGTGGGTAGGCGTAGAGGCAGTAGACTGCGCTGGGCATGTTGGCTGTTAATGATTTTGCAGAGCAGCACTTAAACTTTGAGTGCTCTCAGCCCAATGATCCCAGTCACATGCCTCTGCAAGTGGTGTGTGCTCGTGGGCCAATACAGAGATGCGTGCCTACCACTGCGAACAGTAACTCAGTGTTCATTCAAAAACCCTGACTTTATCTACCCTCAATAAAAATATAAAAGGAGCCATTGATGTTTTATGGTCCATTTTCAAGCTAAACTACTTCTGACTTCTATAAACTGAACTAGGTTATAAGTTGAAGACACTACCTCCGCAATGAAGGTCAAAGTTTCATTATTTGCTAGTTTTTCTAGGGACAATGTACTTGCTAATTGCTAATTGTTTCTGAATATGTACCAGAAAAAGTGACTATTTTTTATAATTTTATACTGATGATACAACCATCTATTATTGTTCATCGCCAATCAGACAGGCTTTTACACACATCTACAGAAAATCAACTGATTTTAAGAGTAGGTAATTGGCCATTTAATTGTGAAATATACACGTGTTCGTATGGATATATTTGTCATTGAGTTTCTAAAAATATACAGAAATAAAAGATGCTTTTTACCAGAGCCAAAGATTTCTAGTTGCATGTATGCCTTTTCTTATGGTGTAATTATAGGGGCCTCTTAAGTTTACATTTCTAAAGGCATTTAGTGAGGCTATTTTTGCTTGATTTTAAGGAGCAAATGTATTTTAAGTTATTAATTTAATGCACTTTGTATTGCAGCTGCAAACTATTTCTTGCAACCGCAGATAGATCAACCTCTTGGCCAGGTCAAAAGGGGTCCTTATCTCAATAGGCTAACAGAGCTGAGAAAGTAAGAAGTAAGTGAAGGAAACAATCAAAAAATCTTACTATCAGAGAAAAAAATTAATCATTTTTTATTATTATTATTATTATTATTTTCTGCACCTTCTTCTTATCTATATATTTCCTTTGTATAGAAATGCCATGAGAGTGTTGTTGTTCAGTATGAATGAAACGGGAGCCATAACAGCAGGATTCGAGTAATGCATTTGGCCATCTGCTTACTGTAAGAGGCAGTCTAATTCAATTGTCATGAAACCAGCCGCACATCACAAATCACAAGACTTCTATAGGATACACTTCACACTATATGATCCTTGTATGTTCAAATCATTTTATGTTACAATATTTCAACAATAATGCTACAAATAAGTAAAGTTAGTCATTTAGTACCGGCATTGTCATAACAAATCATCTATCTTCAAGCATCTAGTTATTACCAGGTGAAAATACACACACACACTTTGGGTTTGCATGCCTTTTGGGGCCATTACACACTTCACTTCCTGGCTGACTTACTGACTCTAATCTTAACCGAAAGCAAAAGTAATTTAAGGATTTATAGGTTGAATAATTAGCTTTGAAAATGTAAGTTCTAAAATTAAAAATGTATCAAAGCAACTGCAAAAATTTTTGACAGAATATCCCTCTCTAGTAAAACCAGCACATAAAGACAAATGTGACCTCTTGTGGCAGAACTTAGGCATTGTTTGTCTTTTGTTGATTCTTTCCAGCCCCCTTGCTAAATTGTGCCAACTTTGTTTTCTTTAGTACTTGTAACAAAATGAATTAAAACAATCATTTTAGAATGTGTGAATTTGAATGTGTTCCTCACCTGATTGCTGTCCACCTTGTATCCATGTTTTAGAGCAAAAGTCTTGCCCAGAGAAATGTTTATGGCGTAGCCCACAATGGCCACAGCAAAAGCATCACCAATCATTTGTGAGAACAAACTGACGTCTGGGGCTTGAGGGGCATTGAGTCTGTATCAACAGAGGGAATGAAAGACAAAATATTTGGTTTGAAGTAAAGAGTACATAGCCCCGGCAAATAAGTAACTCTCTGTGGCTGATAGAAATTGGAGCAAATCACATTTACCCATGACAGGACATGACCCTCATGGTTAGAGGAATACATTTCTCTAAAAAGCCATTGTGATCACACGTTGTCAGTGCAGTGAATGCTTATGAATACATGTCTTCAAGTATGCAGTTTAAACTTGATATCAGCAGTAGCCCAGGTAACTGAGTAGATAAGATTTATACTATCTGTTGCTAGAAATATAGATAATAGGCCACTACTCCTGGTCCTACTCCTGGTCATACTACTACTACTACTAGTCCTACTACTACTAGTCCTATTACTACTACTATTACTACTACTTCCTTAATCCACTACTGCTATTATCACCTAATTACACTTTATATTTGATCTCCGAGAACAGGTATTCAAAATCAACATAAAGAATGATGACTTCTTTCAGCAGAGCAGTCCTTTCATGCCTTCCAAGGAAGCTCATTTATAGTACTTCTTCTGAAGCTTTTTAAAAAAAACACTACTGAATATAGTCAGTATGACCCAATTCAGTTACAGTTTATCAGCTGTAAAGATTTATGTGTTTTTCCAATCACTATAAATAGCACTGGGAATGGGAATATAAAAACTCACCCACTGGGAATCTCTCCAACCACATCAATGTAATACAATGTGGTCAGTCCACCGAAATGTGTAATGATTGTTGCAACTATGACCTGTTGACTCAAAACACAGATGAGAACTAGCAAAACAATACAAGGCTTTATGTACAGAAGTGGTTCTCAAAATGTGGTACTGGTACTTCTAATCAGACCTGGTACTGTGTTGCTGGACACCAAAGAACTTACCACTATGAGTTCAATAGGGATGGGAAAAGGTAGCTTCTTTGAATAACAACCATTGACTTCTTTGACCACAATGAGAACCGCAAGAGCCACAAGACTGACCACCAGCTCGGGGATTTTTGTCTGAGGCAGCCGTCTGCAGATGTCCACAACAGTCTATGGGGTAAAGGAAACAACAGCATATGAAGGAGTTCTATACACAGTTGTGCCAACGTAAGAATTTTAACGGCATTTTTAAACAGGAATGTAGCGTCTTTCAAAGGAAAACAATGGGAAGAGGCTTAATGGTATATCCCATGGCAACGTAGTTTAACTCACGTAAATAAGAGAAAGTGGTCCATTGTAGCGAGATGATGCGACTCCAAAAATGTATTTGAGTTGGGACACAAAGACATGACACGCAGATGCTGTAGTGTAGCCCCGAACCAGTGGCTCTGACAGATAATTGACCACGAAGCCAAATTTGACCACGCCCAGCAAAATCTGAAGAAACACATGTGAAATTTGCTGACAAAGAAAAGGTTTTTAAGATTATGAATAAAAAGAGGAGAGGGTGTTTAGGTGGCTCTGTAATGTGAGAACAAAGTTTTTGGGCTTTGAAATACCCAAAATTGTTGAGTCAGCAAATGATGGACTCACTTCCCACTGCGGGTGTGGCCATAAAAAAACTTTTTTTTTTTTTTTTTGCATAAGATTTTGGTTTGTGTTTTGTGTTTTTGCGGAATGGGAGTACCACATTTCATGCACCTAATGCACACAAAATCATACACACATTTCAGGCCAACATAATTTTGCAAATTATACTACATATAATCCACAGCAACCACATCCCCCATTTATCGTGAAATGTGAATGTAAATCTCTTTATTTAACAAACACATGGTCAAGTTAACTATTCATTCAGAGCATTCCCACTTTGTTTATGTGGGCTTCAAACATCACACACCTGTTCACTCTGCACATTTCAGCAATAACTAATAAGAACAAATCATACCTGGAAAATCCCAACTAAAAGTGTGAGCGAACACGCTATCTTCACCCTGTATGCATCTCTCGCATCTATGTCCACACTTCCTGTAGTGTTGGTACCATTGTTGACAGGAAAGTTTGAGTCTGGGCCTAGTCTCTCTGTCACACTGCCAACCATGATACTGATCACAGCAAATGTACCTAGACATGCAATACATTAGTTAGTTTTAGTTTGAGTAAATTAAAAGGTAAAGTAAATTCAGATTAAATGATCACCAATTGATATATGTCTAGAAGTTCCAAAAATGACGTAAACCAGTACTGGGTATAAGGAGGTGTACAGACCAAACACAGGGGGTAAGGAGGCCAATAGCGCATACGCCATACCTAGGAAAAAGGTCAAATTACTCTCAACAATCTTAAACTTAAAGGTGCACTGTGTGACATTTTCTGGTGGAGGAGCCGCCTGTTGCTTTGCCTAGATTGTTTCACAGTATGACATTAAAGCCGTCTTTCTCCAATGAGATAAGCAGATGACACCACCAGGCCCAGTCCCAGGTAAAGTCAGTAGTTAGCCTGTTCACAGTACCTTTTTAAGGTAAGTGAACTCCAACAACAATAGCCATTTAAACTACATGACAGAATTCATGCTTCATTAACAGAAGGACACATGTATATGTTAATATAACTATTATGTACAATATGAAGAAAAAAAGAGAAGTTTAATTTATCACATGTTTATCGCATATTAATTATTTGCCTGCATATATACTAGTATATTTACCCCAAAAAAAAAAAAAAATCACATTATTGCCCAAGTAGAAGGTAAATCACATCGCTATAATGGCTATAACTGTTTGAAAGCCAACTCAAAAAACTGAACTAATTATTACCTGTGGACACACTAAACTAGAGGACCCTGACTTTACAGTGTATATTGTAAATACTTTATATTATCTATGTAATTTAGCTGCAGACCTTGAGGCAGGTGCATGATGGCCACGCTGCAGCCGGAGACCACATCTCCGAGGATATTTTCTCTGAAAGGATACTTGGGGAGCCAGTCCAGAACAGGCACCCACCTCTGCACCGTCTCCTTCACCCTGGGCAGTGAACATCTGCAGCACAAAACACATCTTCATTTATCTACTTAAAGGCATTACAGTAGGTTGGAAATTCAAAATCTTTTTGGTAAATGTGCAGTAAGTAACTTTTCTTGTAGGTGGTCCATTACCTGCTTGTCTCCAAGGAGATGTTATTGCTTTGTCTGGAATGCACAGTATGGCATTAAACTTATCCATCGTGCATTATTCAATTATCTTGTTTGTTTGTTTGTGATTTAGTTTTTAGATTAGAAATACCTGAGTGGCCTGGTGGCGTATTCAGATGTCTCCGTGTGGTACATTCTGAGCAAGGCAATAACATCTCCATTGAGACAAGCAGGTGGCACCGCAGAGCCTCCACCAGAAAAGTGGCATAATGCACCTTGTATAATGTGCCCATAACTGTTTACTGTTCTTATCTATATGCATTACAATGAAGTAACTTAAGACTTTCTTTGTGCTATACCCAAAAATGTGCAAAAATGAGCAAAAAAGAATAGACAGCAGTATGTGGCTTGAGAATGTAAACACCTGCATGTGTTTTTTCACTATCACTAGCCAGCCTTGTAAAACTCCAGATAACATGTGCCTCACCAACAATCTGTAACTGTGGTGCCATTTGTCACAATGGTTTGTCTACCACATGATACACTCCAGAATACATATTTAACAGAGGCCTTGCTGATGCAGCCTTTCCTATTCGGATTTATTAGTGGGTCTTCGTAAAGTGATAAGCGGTAAGCAAAATGGTTATGGTAAGCAAATCTTCTAAATTCTACATATTTCAATTATTTGCAAAACTTTAAACTAAAAATGTATTCCTAAATTTAACATTTTTGACTTTCAAAAAAAATAAAACAATGAGTCATACTAAATAAAAACACATTATTGCTGTTGTTACTCCTTAATAGAGAAAATGTAATTTTAAAATCATTATTTATATCTAAAATTGTATCAAAGTATATTTTTTATTCCTCTATTGACTGATTAGTAGGTCTCATTCTCTTACCATAAAAGGTATTATAGATTTTTACCTTGAGAATTCTTTTAACCTTTCTCCCACACTTGGTCCTGTCGTACTTGTGTCTCTTTGGGCGACTTCTTCCAGGCGTACCTCATTGAGCACCTCTCGTTGTACCACATACGCGTCCATTGGGTGGTCTCTTCCCTCCCTGGCTGTGACTTGTACATGGGACGGGCACAAACTGAAGAAGCAGGCTCTGGGCAGTGGGAGTTAGGCCCCTATTTAGCGCCTGCAACTGATTGACTAAGTGCTGTTTCCTTGTTTTTGGACGACAGGGTTTATGGCCATAATCCACTCAGACGGGAAACCTGTAAACACACCTGTAAAGTGGATATGTTTTCAATTAATTAATTACAAATTCTATATACATTGTTTGTGTACTTTTTTACTTCTTGTTTTTAGTTGTCTTTCTCATAGCTGTAGCCATTTTAGTAGTTTAGTAAGTGTGATAAAAATTCTCATTAAGAAAATACCGGTACACAAAGTAAATAAATACTATATCCAGCATGTTATAAAATTACTTTTTTTAAACTTTAAATAATATTAAGATATGCATGGTGTTGCATCTTTTAAAATGACTATCTTATCAGAAAGTTGTCATGTTGTAAATTAGCTGTTAATAATTGGACTAATAAAAGTGTATGTGTGTGTACTTTTAAACTGAATCCAAAGGTCAAGAGAGAATTGTTAAAGGTCATTTTGAAGAAAAATACAACTATAGCATAAAACTGAATCCAAGTTCATCTGGTTTTCTGTTAATTTATTGTAAATATTCTTTTTTCAGACCAAGGTTTAGTTAGTTAGGTATGAAAACAAACTAGATAATTAAAATAATATAAATCCATGTCAACCCACTTTTTAGTTACTTCAACATTTTAATGTCAGGAAAATTGTTCATTTGTAGCTACGATGCAAGATTCCATGTTCTGCATATAAACAGTACATTACTTTTAGATTTAGATTAAGCCTTCAGCCCAATATCAGTACTAACACAACTGACTTTGATGACCTCATCTCTGTTACATAACAAAAAAATAATAATAATAAAATAAATGAAAGAGTGATAAGAAACCTTTTCATAAGTGATGCAGCATCTTTAGAATTCAAATCAGTTAGCACTCCAACACAAATTTCAACATAAAAAATACATCTGACCTGCTCTCTGGGACTTTCTACTCCAATGTTCGTGGTTAACATGTGCTGAAAACCAGCTGGAGCACTCTTGTCTAAATAAAACAAAAGTAAATACTCGGTTCAAACAATTGTTTGCCTAGCCAGCCAAAACCACACACTTTTACAAGACTTTACAAAAGCAGGAGGCACTGGCTGATATTGGGGAAGATAATAGACCATCACATACAATCACAAGCTCATGCCCTTGTGTACACACTGAAGGCCAGCTGAGAGAAGGGACATAAAGACTGTCTTGTTGCACCTTTTATCTAAAACTTTTCTAAGAAGGGCAATTAAATACTGCTTGTTGTTTGCAAGTGTTTCCAATTCTTACAACATTTCAGTTTTTTGGAGGAGTTGCTACTGTTGAGTACATTTTTATGAATGTTTGTCTCTCTGAGTGGAATGACTAACAACAATAGATAATGTGTTAAGACGCAAGAGGAACTTCTTGTAGACATTAACCCTGGTGTGTCACTCACGTGTGATTGTGTGTGATTATCTGGATGACTGTGCATATGTGCAGAGTAACCAAAACCTTTTTACATCCACTCACTCAGGCAGTTTATATAATAATGGGCATAGACAATGTTTAAAATAAGGCTAGATACTTGGGTCCTACAAAAAATAAACAATAAAACTTAAACATTTCTATTTAAAAAAAGTCTTCCCCCATCTAATAGCTCTTGTCAAAAGGTAAACATGTGGTTAAACTGTTGAACCACTGGCACAAAGGGGTCAAGTAGTTGATAACCTAGGGTATGGGAAATTCTTTTGTAACTTGTGACAATTTAGTGAGACCAAAAATACAAAATAAAAAAGGTAAAGGTAAACAGTAAGTAAGAGATGGCTCACAGTGCACATGTTGCATGTTCTTAATCACACAGTCACTCATTAAACTGTCCCAGGACAAACTGTATGATGTGCATAGCGTGGCTACAGTTATGCATGTTGGATAACAACAAAAAAAAAGCTTGGATGGACAATGATTCACAAATTATCATTGGTGCCAAATATCAGGTTAAGGCACATTTTTCAAAACAGGCTTTTAATTCTACTCTGGTGACTTACTAGTTTACACTAATTTATTTGTTTATTTAAAAGAGACAGAACAGAGGGCATTGTTACAGTTACAATAGCAACCGATGCCATATCCCTATCCATTTAGCCAAGGGCTAATTTGCAGACCTGGTCCCTTAAATAATCCATCAATTTATTTTTATTCTTACATGTAAAAGTCTTAGGTATGTTGCTGGGGGTCCAAACAACAATACAATTTGAACAGGAATAGGAGCATGACGAAGACCTAGTCTTATCATGATCCTATTCCTGCCCCTTAACCAAGAAAGAAAGTCACACTCAATAACAATTAGCCAACCATCTGTCACTGCAACTGACAAAGACAATGTCCTTTTGTATTTATGTTTCAAGTGAACAATTGAATGTGAAGTTTTTAATACATTGTCTAAACAGTTCCACCGTTTCACTACAGTGAGGACAAGACCTTTTTGTTTTAAGGAGGTGAGAGTGAAAGGTACTCAAAAATGTCCTTTCCTCCTGCTGCTGCTGCTATTGCTGATCAATCTGAATTTACTGGCAATATGCTCTGGTACATATTGCTAATAAAACAGACAAAGGCAGACAGTGACTTGGACATTACAACATGAAGCACAGTACAACATATTTAAAATAACATACATTAAACACTGGTTTAGTGTTCACAGACTTGATTTAGTTTCAGCCACTGCTTCACTTTGCAGTTAAAATGGTTCAGATCTGTGAGAGATCTCACCAACAGCAAAATGCACAGCGGCAAAAATACTCAATTCAAGCTTTAAAAAGAATACAGCCTTATAAGACACAAACACAGGGGCAAAACACGGTGGGCCTCATACTCCGCCATTAAGAAAATAAAGATCAGCATAGAGTAGATCAACCAGGAGTGAACCAGGGCCAAATACAAGCCCTGTGTTGGACTGTGAGATGTACATGTCTCTGAGGCAGTGTAACTTCTCTCTTTGACTTTTACATAAGAGTCTGACTGGCCAGGACAGCTGAGCATGCAGCAGGAAGTACTAACGTTCACAGTCCGGTTTACAGACCTGTAAACCATGAGCTACTGAAGTTAAGCTAAATGCTAAACTTTTTTTTTTCAAGGAAATTGGATGACTAGACTTTTCTGCACTGAAGGTAAAGGGCAATAATCTAAACTGTTTAGGAAGACTAGTGTGTAGAGCAGTTCAATCAGGATGGTCAATTACTTTACCAAGGAAATTAGGCTACTCTTAACAAAACAACATCCAGTGACTTAGAAGTACAGGTGGAAAAAACAAGGAACTGGTGCCAAGTGGGCTTTGAATTTGACACACAGGTTCAATAATTTGGGGTTGGGTTAAGTTGGGCTACTTGGCAAGTATGAGTTTAAACCAGGGTTGTCCAAACTATGGCTCGAGGACCAAATGCAACCCTCAGACCTTTTTTAAGATCAAAAAAGTTGCATTTTTACTGCAAATTAAAAAAAACAAAAACAAAAAAAAAACTATGCTAACCTAAATAGCAAACACCGTGTTGTGCCTTATTAAAGGTGTGGTGGCTCAGTCAAACCTACGTCAAATGCAACATTTTGAATGACTCACTTGATTGTTGTCTTGTCTGTGACTCTCTGCTTCATGCATGTTCCATTATGGCCCAGGGTAAAAAAAGGTTTAGACACCCCTGGTTTACACTTATGCAGGTCCCTAACAGAAAGGGTCAGCTTTGCAAGCACAAATTATTAGGCTATTAATGTGCCTGTATTACTAAAGTTTTGTTTAATTAAATAAAAGTGTAGAAGGCCTGTATTTCTGTGGCAAAAACAACCTCCCAATGGAAGTAGTGGGGTCCTCCATCAAGGCGGACCAGGGGGCTCTTCTGCTCCAGCAGCTGGACAGGATGAGGACCTGTGAGGAGCTCATAGACGTGATTCTGGTGGCGGAGGGTGTACCTTTTCCCTGCCACAGGGTGGTGCTATCCGCCTTTAGCCCATACTTCCAGGTAAATCTTTGAAAAGGCACTGGCCAATTTTGTGTAAAAAAAAATAAAAAAATAATTATAATGTGTGTTGTAAACTCTGATGTAGCCTTAAGAGTGTTATGTGTGTCTGTGCAGGCCATGTTTACGTGTGGTCTGAAGGAGACACGTGAAGGGGAGATACCTCTTAGAGACACTCCTGCTCAGAGTCTGGACCTTCTGCTGGGGTTCATGTATCGAGCAGAACTCCCTCTGAACAACGACAACATCCAGGGAGTGGCCGCTGCTGCCTTCCTGCTTCATGTAGATGGAGCATTTAGGTGAGAGCTAAAGGAACGATGTTTAGCTCTACTTGAGTTTTCCGCAGAAATAACATGATCACTTACCGCTCCAGGTTATGCCAAAACCACATGGAGGCGCGGATGGACCCCTCCAATGTAATTGGGCTGTACCACTGGTCCAGGGATCTGGGGGCTACAAGTTTGGCTGACCTAGCCCTAAGGTTTCTATGTCAGCACTTTACACAGGTAAGAAAGACATTCATGTAATGAGGAAGAAAATCACTTGTCTCATAGGATACAAACTGGGGGGGATTATTGTAAAGTGACGTAAAAGTAATTAAGCCCCCAAAAATAGGTCTAGAAGCAGTAGGTTTCACGTTGCACCTGTAAAATCAGGAATTGCCACTAGAGGGCAATCTCAATTTCACCTGGTTGTAAGGAGTGTTGTGTGTTGTTGAAATGTTATTTGTGTGCATGTGTGAAACATGTGCCCCAGGTGTGTGAAGAGGAGGAAGTGTTGGAGTTAGATGCACAGCGCCTGGGGGACCTCCTGGCCTCAGACGACCTGAATGTGGCCCAGGAGGAAGTGGTGCTGGAGCTGGTGCTGCGCTGGGCGGAGAGGCACAGAGGGAGCCCTGAGTGTGAGGCCCAGGCCACAGAGCTCCTCCGACGGGTCCGGCTGGAGCTGGTGGATCCAGGGTTCCTCCGAAAGGCCAGAAGACGAAACCCTGTGAGTGACTGTGTATCAAATCAACTTACTCATTCAGTCTGTCCCTCACTATTGTAATTGGCTATAATTATAAAGAAATGTACATTTATTATATGAAATATCTACCGTAACAACGTCCAAATCTATTTGTTATGATTTAGAAAACCTCAGTGAAGGTTCTCTGTGTAACTTTTCTGGTGCTAGCTCCACTACCTGCTTGTCTCTATGGAAAGTGTCTCAGTTTGTTTGCCTGGAATTTTCCACAGTATGGCATTTAACTTATCTCGCCTTCATTCATTTCCATTACAGGGTTTTAAATGACCTTGAAAAACATGCATTTTTACTGGTGGTGTCTCTAAGAAGTTGGATACATTTAATACAAGACTGCAGAACATTCCAGGCTAAATGATACATTTCCATGTAGATGAGCAGGTGGTGGACCCTCCACCGTAAAGGTTACATTGAGATCCTTTAATAGCATTATTTGGGCTCTCCATATCGTAATCTTGAGTAGACTACATTTAATACAGTATTTTGGGAACCAAATGCACTATAAGTAACTTTTTCATGTTTTCCATTTGCTTTATCTCAATGTTTTTGAGATTTGTTGCTTCCGTTAAATTCAACATCTGCTTTTTTCCCTCAGATTTTATTTACAAATTTTTATAAAGTTTTACTTTTATGCATTGAAGATAAATCTATAGAAATAATTTGTAATTTTGTATTTATCCTGTATTTGTGTCCATCAGGTTTTGTTGCGAGATGCTGAGTGCTTTGGGATGACTGATGCCGCTCTCCAAACCGCAGAGACCTCCGCTCCACTTCGACCAGTGCTACGCTACGGGATGGAGACCACCGATCTGCTGCTCTGTTTGGGGGGCATAGATGAGGACGGGATTCCTGCTCGACGTGGAGGCCGAGGTGATCTCAGTTTCTGCTTTGCACCACAAAATAAGAAGACTTTCTACATCCCCTCTCCACTAATGGCCTCCACGGGCACAGGGCAAATCACAGCTGGAGCGGTCACTAGAGATAACAGTATTGTTGTTGCCATTGAAGCAGAAGACGATCACAGAATGAAACGCCTGGACATCTACAGGTTGGTACATTTTATTAGCATCCCATTCCAATCAAAAACAAATGCATATTTAATATTTGATTTTGTTAAGAATACATTATTTTAAAAACACCATGCCTCATCTAATTGTCAGTCCCTTCTGAACCTCCTGAAACATGGAAAACAAGCGTATGTCATCTCCCTCTGTGATTTCAAGCTCCTCTCACCATTTTGTCATAGAGAAGAAAAAAAAGAACTCTTTATATTTAGAATAATTCCAATCATGCTATTGAGTGGAGGCTGCACACTTTTGGAAAGATATTTGTGATTTTTATTTGCAATTACATTTGTGGATTATGTTTTCAAATCAGAATTCTGTTTTTTAACACATCCAGGAGTATTAACATTTGACAGACAATTATAGTAAAGGACTAAAATATTAACTGCCAATACAAGAATCCCATGTATTTCAGAAGATGTTTCTAGCTTTGACGACAATTAAAGTTGTGCTTGTGTTTAGTGTTTGAGTAAGAGTTGATTAGCACTGAAAAAGTTTAAAACTGATTAATACTCATATAATATATATATTATATATATAATATTTAATCAC
>KN478488.1:22341-38502 GCA_000787095.1 Periophthalmodon schlosseri
AAGGGGTTCTGTTCATTTCAGGTACGACAGTTCAGAGGAAAGCTGCTGGCCCCTCTTATGTTCAGCTCTGCATAGAGACATGTATGCTCTCGGTGTTATTGGCGAGATGCTTTATTTGATTGGAGGTCAGATGAAGATGCGTAGCCAGTACATTATAACAGACCGTGTGGAGAGGTGGTCTCTGAAGAGGGGGGGCAGCTGGCTCAGTTTTGCCCCTCTGCCTCTGCCTCTGGCCTGCCACTGCGCTGTCAGTCTGAAGGAACACCTGTATGTGCTCGGAGGGTGGACACCACAGGTAAACAAGGTTTCTTATGTAAGTTTTGACAATACATAGATGTTCTATGTTACACAAGACAGCACTGAATTGTCTTTAAACATATGGGGTGTTACATAGAAAATAAACCTCACCTGCATCACTTAACAGAAATAAAATGAGAGAATAACTACTGGCTTTTTGCAGGTGTCAGGAAAATTCCTTATTTTTTAATATGATTTTTGCACACTTGTGAATCATTAGCTATTTCTTGTATGTTTTCTATTTTAAGTTTAAGTTAAAACTATATTTTATTATTTGATTTTATTTTAGTGAAATGATCAGTATTGGTCAGTAGTACACAGTAGGCTTCTTATGAGTCCTTATAGTTTTAAATGTGCATTTTGTGTTCATTATTTTACTTATTAGTTTTAGTGGTTTAGGATTTGTTTTCTGGTACTTTTTTTTTTTTTCTTTTTTTTCCCTTTTTTGTACTGACTAGTGTTGTTTCTGTGTTCTGTGTTCGTTCATTCGGGACTTTGTCCCATGACTAGCCCAGTACAGCCTTGGTCTTGTCCTTAATCTTTTGCTGTCTTGTTTACTCAAGTTGGCACTTATATATGTTCTGGTGTTGGTAATTGAAGTGAAAGGTTTGAGGTAGACAGTAAATTGTTAAAATAAGTGTTTCTTCAGCCTCTTTTTGTGAATAAAAAAATGACAGGACGAATATTATTTGAAAGTGGTCAGACTATGTTTATTTTTTCCATTATTATATTAAAACATCTGGCAGTGAACTGATGAGTATTTCATTTCCCTCTCTGTCCTCTTTAAGGAGAGGCCGGATGAGGAGCCAGACAAGTTGAGTAACGGCGTGTTTCAGTTTGACCCGGGGAAGGACAGGTGGAGAGAGTGTGCCCAGATGAAGTACTCTAGATACCGCTGCGGCTCTGCAGTGCTAAATGGGGAGATATACATACTAGGTCAGGCTGCATTGTTTTTGTTATAGAGCTGCATGATATGAGAAAATATATGAGCTAGATTATGTACAAGAAATATTTTATTTGACTCAAATTATATATTTTTGTATAATTGGAATTATGTATGCCAAAACAAGTGAAATCTTGTCTTACATTGAAATATAATTAGATTTGGGAGCTACATAAAAATACAAACTAAGCAAAGACTAATTCAGGACTATTAAAACAGGCTTAATGATGCCTGCATAAGGAAATCACAACTACACAACTAACTGCATTTCATCAATCATTAGTGTATGCAATTATGTTGTGCAATGTTTTTAAAAAATATATATAAATACTTATCAGTCTTGTGTTTCTCAGGGGGTATAGGGTGTGTTGGAGAGGACCGTGGACAGTCACGTAGCTGCCTCAGTTCTGTGGAGATCTATAATCCAGACACAGACACTTGGAGAGAAGGACCAGCCCTGCCCACGCCGCTCCTCTCCCTCCGATCCAATGCATCCAATTTTGGGGTAGTGGACAACAAGCTTTACCTCTGTGGATACTACAAGGGAGCCGGTAAATACTGTTTATGGAGTAAAACAATGGAGATGTGTATTGCCAGTTTTGATCCACTCCAATCAATACTAAGTTAAGAGTCCCCAAGTTAGTCAATCTGCACTATAGTAAAAACAATGCAACTTCAATTCCACTACTTCAGACTATATCCAACTAGTGAAGAAAAGATGCATGTTGTTATTGTGATTTGCCAGTAAAGGGCATGTTTTGTTCACCAATTCTTTACATACTTTCTGCACTGACCACAGGCCGTCATGAGATCATCACAAAGGAGATTCTGCAGCTGGATCCCGTCAACAATGTTTGGACCGTAATGGAGAGGAGAGCAGCAATGCATGACAGTTATGACGTATGTCTAGTGGCTAACCTGAATCCTCGAGACCTCTACACACCTTAAGAAAACACAGACTATGAACAAAATATTATGTTTTATTTTTAATTACATTTGTTTGGTTTATAAAGAAATCACAAAGTTAACAAATGTTTGATATTACTGAACTACTTCATATTTTAATTACACAACCAGTGCAGGTCTTCATAGAAATGGGTTACAATCAGGGTGTGAATAATTTACTGTAGATTTATATTATCATAGTGTCTTGCAGCCTGCAATTCACAGATTGCTACAGACAAAAAAGTTCACCCTTCAAAAAAGTGAAATAAAAATCATACTGGATATAAAACTTGTTGTCTCCTGTTCCAGGCTTTTGTAATGTAACTGACTAAAGCAAAAACTTCTCTTCGTTAGGCAATCCTTAATTGTATAATTAGGCACCCAAAACTCATCACGGTTAGAAGACTGTCTAACAATATATCCCTCAAACTAAAATACAGTCAGTAAATATAGACAGTAAAGAATAAAATTAAACTCATCCTCCTCCAAACCCAGGTCACACAGGGTGCAAATGCAGGCACTTTCTGTAGTCATATTGAGATTACACTCAGGGTAAATAAGTATAACAGAAACAACTTTGTAATATTTATTTAACTTAACTTGCATTGATTAACTACTTAAAAGTGGTCAGTATACATAGCTTAAAGGTGCACTATGTAACTTTTCTGGTGGAAAGTCTGTCACTTGATTGTTGGAAAATGTTTTTGCCTGTAATGCTCCACATTATGACATTTAACTTCTATCTCCATGGAGACAAGCTGGTGACACCACCAGCCCAAATTACATTACATTCTGTGGAGAGGTGAACCCTCCCACAGTAAGAATGCGTATTTTTAAGAAATATTTTTAGCATTGAACCACCTGTAACTGAACAAATGCATCAATGCCATATTAGAAACATTCCAGGCAAAGCAATAACGTCTATGGGTAATAATAATGTCTATGGAAACAAACAGGTTGTGGACCCTCCATAAGAAAAGTTCCATAGCTCATCTTTTAACTAAAGCATTGATTTTAATATAGGGCTTACACCAAAGTACAGTGCGTGCATGTTTCTAAACTAGTGAAATAAACTGTGTGTAACCGGCAGCTCAAAAAGGCCTTAGCCAAAAGTCTCGTGCAGGATGATGCTTTGGCTCCGCCCCTAGTAGTGGACCAAGTGGTCGGCGTGGCTCTTGCTGTTTAGAGGGGGAGAGGAAGGAGTGCGCTCAGATGAGGTGTCCCAGTCCCATTAACGCAACCAATGTATATGCCATTACTCTACGTTAGTGTACATGGGGCACTAACATTATTGTGAGACCTCGAACCTCACAGGAGCGTGCGACGTGTATGATGGGTAGACGAGAGGCGGTCAGTGGAGGTGCGATGACCACCAGCGAGCGCTCCGAGTTGGGATCTCTGTTGCAGGACACTGTATCCACTTCTTCCAACGATGCCAGCAGCGGCAGTAGGCTGCAAAGGGGCCCGGGGTCCCTCGCGGTTCCTCGAGAGACATCTGCCACCACAGCTCCGTCGGAGGTAAAGAAACACCAGCACAAACACAACCTCAAGCACCGGTATGAAGTGATGGAGACGCTGGGAAGAGGCACGTACGGAAAAGTAAAGAAGGCGATGGAGAGAGCAACTTTGCGCACGGTGAGCAATGGACTAAAACAGTTGTAGGCTATGTTAATGCTATTTAACCTCGATCAGCTACAAAAAACATTAATCTTTTAATTTTCCCTCATGTTCTTATCCACTGCAGTAGAACATTGTTTCTTTGTGTAGCCTTTAGATTTCTACTTGACGTTAGTTATCGTTTAAACAGTCTCATATTCTTACCTGATTCATCTATATTTAAATTAGGCTACTGGTAAAAAATGGCACTTGGAGAGCCAAATGACACTGCTGCACTCTATAAGATCTATTAGTTATCAACTTTGTCATTAAAAAAAGTTATTATTATTATTTTTTTTTATCTATTGTATGACTGCTAAACCAGGGCTTATATGAGATACTACGATATAGATAATGAGTCAACAAACTTAACCAGGACTGTAGTTTGACTAAATCAGGACTAATGATCAATCATTTGCTCTTTGGTCAAGTGCAACAACAACAATCATACCACAGAACAGTTTAAGGACCATTGTCCTTAAACTGTGCCTATGGCATGTGTTGGTTGGTGAGCTCATGAGCCAATGCTGAGCCCAGTGCTTGCTTCCTGTGCTACCAGGCTGAGATGCCTTTAGCCTGACTCACTCAGCACTTCAACAAGAGGATAAAATTACTACAATAGGCTTCTCCCATAGGAGCCTGCCCCCTTTTACTGCCTGTGGGACACACAAACAACCTCGTAATGCAATGTGTTTAACTCCACACATAAGTATAAAACTGTTTTGTGTCTTAGGTTATGTATAACCTAACTGCAAAACCTTATTTTAACAGGACCCATCTTGTCAATATAATAATTGTAAATATTTTTATTGAGTCATATTAAGCCTCTGAAAGACCATAATTGGTGATGGAGAGAAGTGAAGTGAGTATCACACTGGTCCAGTACTGTGATTGGATAGACGAGGGAAAATGCAGGATTCCTGAAGCCTGCCAGCACATACCAAGGATTCTTTGAAACAAAACTGACATTATTTTTGGAAACAAGATCAGGGCTCTGTTGTTTTGAGTGTTGAGAAGTGGGATGGTGGGAAATTGGGAAAATGACATAATCTAATGGAGAAAAAATGTCTTGATAAATTTGCATTTACAGGTTTTGGGGACAAGCAATGATTATCATGTTTGTGTTAATTCCTAGCTGATCTTTGCATGTTTATGGTAAGGTGCAGCTCCTGGTACCAAAATTGAGTTTTTTAGCATCCGAAACAATAGTTTAGCTTTTTGTTTTACATACATTATAAACCTTTTATAATTATATCTATCTATAAGTAGAAAATAAATACAATTAAGTATTCAATAATTACATGACTGACACAATCTGCCTTCAGTTGTACATTGGTTGTAGGCTTCTTTCTTACAGTGTTAGGCTACTTATGAATTGAATAATATTATAATGCCAAATTTAAGTGGTTATAACTTGATTTAGCCTTGCATAGTCCTGGGAAGGAACCCCCTGGTTCCTTCCCACTTGGAACTGGGTGTTACAGCCCCCAAGACTTCAACCCTTGTAGTATCTGTTATGTTTTGTGTGTGGGTGGATTTGTCCTCTTTCCCCATGGAGTCCTGGCTGTGTGAGCCCTCGCTGTTGATTGGAGGACTGTTTTCCTACCTGGTCAATCATGTGTGTCACCTGTAGCCACCTTCCCTATTTCAGGAGATTCTACACACCTGCTCGGGGCTGCCGGCCTTTGTGGCCAGTCTGCCATTTGTCTTTGTCTCATTTAGTTTGTTAGTCACTCGTTTGTCTCTGTGACACTAGTTTAGTTATGTTTTTGTGTCTCTTGTTATGTTCTCACTCGATTGTGTTTGTAGGTTTATGTGACGTGTTTATTTTAGGACACTCGTAGTTTGATATTGTATAATGTGTCCCTTATTTTGTCATTCATAGGGACTATTTTTTTTTTTTTGAGAACTAAATTATTTTATCTATTAAATCTGTTATTTTTGGTTTCTTAGTTTAGGTTCTCTTATTTATGCATTTGCATAAATATTTTAGATCCCTTTTGTTTAATTTACTTTTTACATCCAGTTAATTTAATTACTACTTTATTTTACCATTTTTCCAGCTGTTTTTGTTACTTCCCTAACCCTGGCAGAGCTGGGTCATAACACTGGGGTTAAGTCCATATAATATCAAATCATTCTTTGTTTTAGTCCTGCTTTAGTCCAAGATTGTATCCTTTTTAAGTCTTTACATTTGAGAGGCTAAATACATTATTTTGGTACTATTTGCAATTAAAAGTCTATCAACACAAACTCCCTCACCTCTCGCACGTGCCTCTGAAAATGCTCCTAATTCCTTGGACTGTGAACAATGCCCAGTGTGTCTGAAATGGATCTAGTGTTAAGTGCAAAATATGCTAATGTGTCCATTAGGTGGTTTACAAGTATTTTGAAGGAAAAAATGTTCATTGCAAGAATAACAACAGTAACTGGGTTATCTCCTACTTCTACTTTTACTTCTGTTTATGATGGGGTTACAAATTCGGCTATATTATAAACTGAAATAAAACTAGTAATCTTGTTCCTCTTTTAGCATCTCTTGGGAACCATGTTATAGTTTAGCACACATTCTATCAACTTCTTCTGAGTTGCACAGACGTCAGTTTTACTAAGTCAGGTCAATCCTTAGAGTAGTTTGAGTGATGTTATGTAAGCAAAGTGGCTAATAGAGCGTGTGAATTGTCTGTCCCAGTGGTTTATAGACGTTTTTCCGGCAGCTGAGAACGCTGGAGTTCAGAGTTCAGATCTTCGCTTTTATAAGGGCCTCTGCTGCTCCACTGAGGCAGGCCCTAGCTAAATATATGTCTTTTTCATGGCTAATGATGTGTTATTTGAGTATCATTTGAGCTGTTCAATATAGTACAGTGAATACGTAGGATTAAAGATACAAATCATAAGAGGTCTGCTTCTGCTAAATCCTTATAATCACCTCTAATACCTCCCAATAAAATGTATATACACTGTGCATGTATTGATAATGTTTATTCTTGTGCCTTTATTTTTTTTTATATTTGTGCCTTTTAAAAGTAAGTGTAGTTAGATAAAAGTAAAAAGTGAATAAAGCTGGCACTAAATTGTATGTGAAAATAGAAAAATAGCTGTTATCCTGGATTACTCACAGTACCTTGTTAAACAGGACCGGGTCAACCAATCTATTTACAAATGAGAGCTTTAAAGAAAAGTTTCAGATAGCACTATGTTTTATTTGACATGTTTCATTGGCATGGAAATATGGTATGTTTTGTCTATGTTCCTCATATTCATTTCTTTTAGATCACCTAGTGGATAAGCACTGCAGGCTTGTTAGGGCTATACACTTACCCAGACTGACAAATTGAATATCTCAATGTTCTATTGAGTGTCCCAGTAACAATATTGGAAATCCATCAAAATGTACTAAAAGATGTATCAAATGTGAAAGGATTATAAAATACTATCTGTCCCACGTACAAGTTCCCCTGTTAGTAGAGGTCATTATGTTATGTGTACTGTATATCATATAAAGTGTATTAAACTTTATAAATGTTTTATATTGTATATTAAACTTTTATCTTTATAGGTGGCCATCAAGTCTATCCGTAAGGAGCGCATCACTGATGACCTGGAGCGTATTCACATTCAAAGAGAGATTGAGATCACGTCTGCCCTGCAGCATGCTAACATCATACAATTCCACGAAGGTAAGGTTACAGACCGAGCAGAAATGTGCAAACAACAACACCACTGTAAATATACTGAAAAGATTCACCCCTTTAAAAAGATTCACTCTTTCAAAAGTAGCTGCACAGAGCAAAATGTGTTTATTTTTATACTGATGAGTAATATTGCAGACAATTAATGTTACATGCGTTTTGATAAGATTATTTGTTAATGAATGCCAAAGTTTTGCAAGAGATGGGTCACTAGTCAATTTTTAATTTAATGTAACTGCTTGACATTGTCCTTTTTCTGTAGTGTTTGAGAGCAGGGACAAGATTGTGATTGTGATGGAGTTTGCCAGCAGAGGAGAGCTGTACGATTACATCCAGGAGAGACGGAGAGTGCCCGAGACTGAGGCCCGAACCATCTTCAGACAAATCACATCTGCTGTTCACTACCTCCACAAGGTTTGTTATTATACACTTTTACAGTGCCACAAAAGGTATTGGACATGTTTTCACAAAAGTATTCATTTTTAAATAAGTCAACTAAAACACAAAAAGAAAGTCTGTCTCTGTCACTGCAAATGTCCCAACATCTTGTAGTGGTCAAGATGTGTAGACCAGAACTTAAAACACAGTTCAGGGGCAAATGCCTCTTTCATTATTTTCCACAATACTTAACAGTGTACAAAAAGTAAAAAAAAAATTGTAAGTAAATTTAATATCTAAATACAACTAAATCATTGTCATTTCATTGCAATCATTTT
Organism: Periophthalmodon schlosseri; assembly: GCA_000787095.1. NCBI lineage: Eukaryota > Metazoa > Chordata > Actinopteri > Gobiiformes > Gobiidae > Periophthalmodon > Periophthalmodon schlosseri. The sequence goes on from KN478488.1 coordinate 30,591, forward strand.
GTCCTAGGCCATTTCGGACATTAATTTCCTATTTTCAGCATCAACAGAATGTACTTATCAAAGCACTCTTAGTTAACAGGGTCCACCTACAGACTGTAGAAAGAAGTGGACTAAGTGAGCGTGATGTCGCCCATAGCTTTCGGCTCCAGTCAAAAGAAGTTCACCGAGGCTAGCGGTTACAGTGCTGAATTTGGAGCTAATTTCCATATTTGGAATTCTGACCGCGAGTATCATAACAACCAAAAAGCCAATCTGGAGCGATGCAGTTGATGGTAACGCCCCTTCCCGCCCACACCGCTGGTTTAGCAGGGAGCGGACACTTAGCAACACTGTCAATCAAACCTGTTGCTAAGGCTAGTGGGAGCGACCTTGGGGAAAGAAGGTGCCTTGACTTGTTACTAATGTTCATATCTTGATTTACTGACACAACAGTGAAATAAAAAATACCAGGAACATGTGGAACAGGTTAATACGAACATTTTAACACCAAAATGAAGAGGCTCACTGCAGCAGTTACAGAGAGAGGGGTGACAATTTTTCAGTGTAAAGTGAATTAGAGCCAGAGTCGACGGAGCAGGAAGCGCATCCATGAGCACTTCGTATTTAGAATGTTAAATTAATATACTGTAAGTTGTTTTTCTTTCCTTGCTTTGAAACAGCTGGGAATAAAGTAAGGAGGTCTCAGGCACGTGCTGAATCACATACAAGCAAATACTGTACCACTAAATCCTCTAAATCCTAATCCGCCAGCCAAACTTGACTTGGTTCCTCAGATCTCTCTGGGTTAAGAGCGCATTAGTAGCCAATTGGTTGGTATAGTCACACATTTAACCATGCCCCCCTTTCTCCTTTGGACTGTATTGTACTGTAAACCCTGGCAAAGAAACAAAATAACTATTGTTTTGTTGTTTTTATTGAAGTGTGCATGAATTTAATATGATCAAACAGGAATTTATCTTCAATCCTATTAAATGAAATTACTAGCCAAATTTGACATTTATTTCTATAAAGATTGGTGATTTTATTGTACGTTGCTTTGTAGTAATGGATCAAGAACATAAGTATTCACACCAAACATGCCGATTCTTGTGCACTGTGCACCAAAGATACTACCTTAACCTCACTAAAGGGAAAAATGATCCATTTTAGATAGATTTAGATTGAAATATGAAGGTTTTGTGGCTTAGTGATAAGAGAAATTACCTCTGAATAAGAAAATCTTCAAACTTTTGCATTGGTTTGTGTCATATCTACCACTACAGTTGCAACAAAGAATTATTGCCTTGCAGAGATCTTCACTGTCTCGTTAATTTATTTGTATGAACATTGGTTTTGGTTTATAAAACGCACTATTCTTTTTTAGCACTTCTCACACACAGTCATTCTTTTAGGTTCGGTAACTTTCCAACTACCTCAACTGTTCCAAAAATAGAAACATGATTCGTCCATGTCTGAATTATTGAACATGCCGATGCTGCAGAGGTATTTAGGGCACAGAATCTATTCTTGACATTTCACAGAAACACAAAAAAGACTTTGGAATGGCTCGCATAGAGCTCACAAAAGACTTTTTGAGCTGTTGTTTACTGGCCTCACGTGCTTTATATATTGGATGTAATTAGTGACAAAAATGGGTCACTGTTGTCTGTAATCGTCCACTTTCTACAGTAACTGACAAAAGCATAATCATAATTATGTTTCATTATTTTAACCAATTTTAAACTATGAAATTGTTGACAATAAACAAAAATGCAACAAATAGACACATTTTTAAAAAATAGTATTGATAAATGTGTGTAGCCAGACCTCCTTGTCACAACCTGATCTCAGAAGCTAAGCAAGGCACTGGGCCTGGTTAGTACGTGGGAAACCGTTGGGAATATCAGGTGCCACAGCAGGGCGCCAGTGGCAAACTGTAACTGTGTCTTGAGGAAAGACACTTCAGCCACTTTGCCTAGCATGAATGTGGTGTGTGTGTGAATGTTGGTGGTGGTTGGAGGGGCTGATGCCGTAGATTGGCAGCCTCACTTCCGTCAGTCTAACCCATGATTATTCACTCCATACTACAGTGCATAAAAAGTGCATGAAATTGATTTATAAGATATTGCATTATTATTATAATTACATGTATGATGGCTATTTTTTGAATGTTCTTTTTAGAATGGTGTTGTCCATCGTGATCTCAAGTTAGAAAACATCCTTTTAGACCAAGATTTGAATGTGAAGGTAAGGACATCAACATCAGTAGTGTTTGACTCTATATTTTCCAGCACACACAACTGACCATGTGTTGCAATGGTCAAGATTTGAGTTGTAAAAATTCTATAAAATCTACACACTTTTTTTTACCCTGGTCCACATTAACATATGACAAACCATACCACATATGATAAACCATACCACATATGATAAACCATACCACATATGACAAACCATACCACATATGATAAACCATACCATGTGAGTGCTGATAATGGTAATAATGCAAAACAGACCCCATGTAAAAAGGTAAAGTATTTTCATATCATCATCACATGGTTACAGTGCCAGTCTAATTTGTTCACTTTTGGCCTTATTAGGAACTGTGTTCTTACACAAGAGTGATACACACTCAGAAGAGAATGTAAGGTATCGGGTGGCAACTATGCCAATATCCGAAATTTGAATCTAAAATAAATTCACAATGATGCATTTCCAAGTTAAACAATAGTTATTTATAGTTATATAGTGTTACAAATATTATGAATACTATTATGAATATCAAAACACAAAGGATGTGTTTTGACAAATGGTGTGGGCTTGTAGCACTTCTTCTGATACGTGAACTTTGAGCCCCCTCTCTCATAGTAAAAGAAAAATATAAAATCTGTCAGCTGGACAAGAAGTTGTAAGTGTGAAGACGTTTCACTGCTCATCCAAAAACTGAATAAGTGGCTTGGATGAGCAGCGAAACGTCTTCACTCCAACAACTTTTTGTCCAGTTGACAGGTTTAAATTTTTCTTTTACTATACCATTAATACAAACAGAGAATGCTGCTAAAGAGAAAAAAAATATTTAAATGGCTATTTACAATATTTACTATACTATTTTTCTTTAACAATTTAACTCTTGCATAATAAAAGCTTGTGTAAAGGGTAGTTAGTGGTGAACTATTTCAGTAGCTATTTTTAGCCCATATAATGAATTTTTTGCCTCTTTGGGAATAGTTTGAAGTATGTGGTTGATGACTCGATTTAATGGAATTTTGGATGACCGCAAATGATCACAAAGCACAAATTCCCAAACCCAAATTGAAAAAGCAATAGGCTGAATTTAACTGCACAAACTGAAGATATAGTGCCCAAACCTGGACCCAACCTCTAGGGTCAGACAATGATGTACACATTTTATATATATTTTAACTAATTTCACATCTATTTCTGTATTTTTAACAAATTGTATGTGTAATTGTAAGAGTATAAATTATAGTTACTTTTCTCCTTTTTCTAGCTGGCGGACTTTGGGCTCTCAAACCACTTTCAAAAAGGCACTCTTCTACAAACATACTGTGGTAGTCCTCTCTATGCTGCACCAGAGATAGTCCAAGGCCTTCCCTACCAAGGCCCTGAGGTACGAAACTGAAAAATAAATAAATATATAAAAATAAATAAATAAACAGTTCAAGTATTCAAGTCAGTGTATACTATGTGTTATGATCTTGTGTCTCAAAAGACCAAACGGAAACTGTGTGGCATTTACATTTATTCTAGTATCGATCACTCTGTCATAATACTAGGTCATACTAACCAATTTTGTTTGTTCAGGTTGATTGCTGGGCCTTGGGTGTTTTGCTTTATGCTCTGGTGTACGGCAGCATGCCATTTGACGGAGCAAGCCACAAAATACTGACAAAGCAAATCACACAAGGTCACTATCGCAGACCAAACCTTCACTCAGGTAAACAACGTAACATTTTCCAAAATAATTTTCAAATATTTGCATAATGCCTTTTTGTAGTAAAAAGTGTTGTTACATAGTAAAAAAAAAAAAAAAGTACTACAAGTAAAAGTACTAGTAATGTTAAGCAAAATAAAAATCTCTGAGTCAAGTTATTTCAATTAAAGGTCCTATATTACACAAAATTAACTTTTGTGAGCTTTTAGCCATGCTGGAATGTTGTTACCTCATCAATAACATACCCAGAGTTGTGTTTTGTTTCATTCATTAGTTTTAAAGTTATCAGCAACCTTTAACCTTTAGTTCAGTAAAGTTTGGAAATGCCAGGGCTGAAATCATCCAAATGATTCTAGTGAAGATGTATGGAGTTTAAAAACATAGTGGAGCACTTCCTGTATTACCACATGACATCACAAGGTGGAACAGAGTGTTTTCCGGTTGAGCGAAGAACACAGCCCAAATATGCAGGATTTGTGTTTTAAACGTGTGAATGAAACAAAACACAGCTCGAACACAGCCAAATATGCAGGATTTGTGTTTTAAACGTGTGAATGAAACAAAACACAGCTCCAGGTATATTTTTGACGAGGAAACAACATTATAAGCAGATCAGAAAATAGCGTAATATGGGCACTTTAAGCTTTAATTTGACAGTATCTGTCAGAATGGGCAAACCTGAATGCCATTTGACATGAAACCTACAGGTCAATAGTACAACTGTAACTAGTCTATCATAATAAATCGGAATATCAGTTTCACGCATATAGACAATAGATATTCCTTGTTCCTTGTACTTTCTGCAACCGTCTAGATGCCTGTGCCCTGATAGACTGGCTGCTGAGTGTTAGAATGGAGGACAGAGCCACCATTGAGGACGTGGCCAACCACTGGTGGGTGAACTGGGGTTATGAGGAGAGTGTGTGCGACTGTCCCACCTCCGCTCAGGACTGCCCCTCTCCGCTGCTCGCCCGCTACATCGATTGGCAGAATCAGGTCACTGCTGCTTGCCACTTCAGCTTACCCCTAAAGACAGACCAGGGAGTAGGAGGAGCACAGACACATGTGGGTAGCCTTAAAAAATCTCGCAAGGAGAATGCAATCCCCCAGAATGCATTGCGAGTGGTGTGTGCTGCTTCTACTGTTGAAAGTAAGAAGCCAAAGAGTATTCTGAAACAGCAGCGAAGTTTTGACTCCGTTATTTACAGTCAACCTAGAGAAAGCGCACCATCCCAAACTAGAAGTAACATTCAAACTCACGAGACATCAGACATCCTGTCCAACAGAGTACCTTCTACATTCAACCACCACTCATCCAAAATGCCCAAAAAGGGTATCCTCAAGAATCTTTACGATGGGCTATGTGATTATGATGCTTCTGTAGCAAAGGCTAATTCTGTAGTCAGTGTAGAAAATGTTGGTTTGTGCTATTTCAAACCAGTTTCTGCTGCAGGGGATAGTCCCAATTTGCACACAGAGGCAGTAAGAAGAAGAAAGGGCATACTTAAACGTAATGGCAAGTTTTCACGCAGTCTCGACCTCCCTGATAATCATGACTTGTCCTTCCAAACCACAACACTCCCAGAGACATTACAGCGCCATCTTCCGAGTTCCGTAGTCGGAGAGATGAGCCGTCCCTCCAGTGTTGTGAGTGAGGACAGTCTCTTCTCCATGGACTCCTTTGACACACTGGACTTCAGCGCCCAATCACGACACAGACTTTTCTCACGAGGCACACAGGAGCACAGCGCTTATAGCTCAGAGGAGGAGTGTCCAGAAATAACCAGAGAGACTTGAGGACAATGGTGAAGAAAACATTGTCTGTCTTCTCCTACTGAGCATGATTTTGTACTGTACAAATTTGACCCATCCTTCAATTAGTACCACTGGGACAACCTGTCAAAAGCGGTGAGCTACTGCCGTACAGCACTCGGGGACCCATCTCCAGCTCTTGAGCTAGGCTTGGTCAGGACTACTTTAGCTGGAAGATTTTACCTATGGTGCACGTTTAGGGTTGATGGAGAAAACCAGAGTGCCAGTCGGAGACACACCCAGACATAGGGAGAACATGCAAACTCCACACAGGAGTCGAACCCGCAACCTTCTTGCTGTGAAGCGTGAGTGCTAGTTACTCGGCCTTGTGACTTTTTTTGGTTGGGTTCAGGTTAAGGTGGCAAATATTTCACTCGTATGGAACTTGCTTTGGTACATCATTTAATGCAGTGTTTTGTTTTGTTTTTTTGTCGATGGTCATATGGAATCATCACTGGTGTAACAAATGATCATGAGCAAATTTCTGTAATCTACTACTGTAATCGATTACTAAGAAAAACATGAGACATGGTAAGAATACATTGAGTGATATGTTACAAGTGATGTTTAAGTATTAAATAAAAAAAGTAATGATGTTTTTGTTTTGTTAAAAGCATTTGCTCACAAAACATCTTTACAACTGGCCTTTGAACATTCTGTTGACATTTACAGTTTAAATAAGGTACTGCATATAGCAAATCTATCCATAAACATAATCATACAAAATAATAAATAAAAAAAACTACTACTTTTCTAACAACCCTCCACAGTCTGTGTACAAAGCACTGACTACAAAGTATAATTCAATAATTCATTTTCTCATATTCAATTTGAGAATGCAGGTCCTTCTGAATTCCCCATGGCATTATTTTGTTTTGCAAAAGATTTGCCAAACTTATAACCAATGTGCCAAATGCAATCAAAAATATATATAAATATAAAAGGTTCCAGGACTCATCAACGGATTGCAAAAATGTACAGATCCACATCTACCTACTTTCACAATTTACAATAATTACTTCTACGTTAGTTGGTTTTAAGTTACATGAGAATTCTAAACAAAATTACATTACTTTAAAAGTTGGCTATAGTACTTTGAGTGGTCTACTATGTTGTCCAAAACTGACACATCAATAGATGTTGCAGTGACTAAATGGTAAGAGCATTTGTCCACCAACCCCAAAGGGAGAAATTTCCGCCATTGTATCCTTTGGCAAGACACTTGCCTAGTATGAATGTGGTGTTTGTAAATGATTGGTGGTGTTGGGGCAAACCCTAAGGTAGACTACCATGCATCAAGCTAATCCACTAATTACTGACACAGCATATTCATACAAGGCAAGTGCCTTGCCAAAGGACACAACGACAGAGCTTGGTCAAAGCGGGAATCAATCCTTCAACCTTTGGGTTAGTGTGGCTACCACCACCAACAGAATGAATAGTGACTACAATGTGATGCTTTGAGAGGGTGTGGGTGTGTTATAAATGTTCTATTCTCTTTCTCCCACAGCAATTATTTTGTCATTATACAAATATAAAAGTATTGTTTAACATGTATTGTAATTGTTCAGAGGAGTTTTGCCATTCTGTGCAAAGGTGTGGTCTGCTGAAGAATGTTGAAAGTATTTAATCTGGACCAATTACTGTCAGATGAATGAGAGATTAGTTAGAGAAAGTATGTGTGTATTTGGCACTGTCACCTTACCTCACCTCAATAATGAATAATATATTATATATCACTTAAACACAAGTATGGCCGTTCTTGTCCGTGTCTGTGTCCAACATCATGTACGTAGTTCTTTTATTTAAAAATCTTTATTTAACCAGAAAACTCCCATTGACTTTACTAATCTCTTTTTCAAGGGAGTCCTGGCCAAGACAGAAGCACAGATCAAACATAAACACACATTTAGTCAATCACAAGAATTTGTTAGTTTAAAACAGTTGCAAACCATAGATCTCATTTCCAAACCTTTTAGCTTCAATTTAAACTGAGCTATTGGGACCAATTCTTTTAGTTTCCGGTCCTTTTGTAAATGATTCCAGGATGTCGGCACAGAATACTGGAATGCTATTTTACCAGTTTCAGTGCAAACACTTTGTACTGAAAGTACTGAGTTTTAAGATCAAAAATACCATCCATTATTATATTATATTATATTATAT